>JAJIZL010069538.1:0-35181 GCA_023969395.1 Amblyomma maculatum
TTTGAACTCAAATGTTTTTTACACCCCTCTTAAAAAAGCGCCTATAACTGTATTCAAAACTGTATTTTCTCCTTTTTACAGCTTGTCCTAGGGTGTCATATAAATTAATTTTCATAAATTTTCGTAATTATGAAGTGCCTAATCTTGAGAAATATTTCCCCCTAGGCATCATTCACTTTCTTGTATCCTTTGAACTCAAATGTTTTTTACACCCCTCTTAAAAAAGCGCCTATAAATGTATTCAAAACTGTATTTTCTCCTTTTTACAACTTGTCATAGGGTGTCATGTAAAATAATTTTCCGAAATTTTCGTAATAAGAAGAATATGAAGTGTCTAATCTTGAGAGATATTTCCCCCTAGGCCGCTATAAGAGTGCTCCCAAACTGTAGCAAATCAACAATGGGTACTGTAATTATATTGTAATTGAAGTTCAAGGTGAACTTTTTACCGCTTCTTTTAATCTGTGGCTATATTAAGGCAGCACAGCAAAATATATTACTAATCTTCCGGCGCTCGTTTGCCTTTGCCTTGGCTTCCACTATGAGGCATAGCTCCAATGCATTCGCAACAGGCGTAACAGGTGCCCCTGATGTTTCTTGAGCAATGTTTCTCCAATCGTGTAACAGCATATCCCGCGCACTGAAGAAAATTGTTGCATGCATTGTACTGCGCTGCAACCAAAAGTGCGCAAGTAACGTGCGATGCTGTGCCTCAACTCCCCACTGCTTGGATCGCCTTATACTTCAGTCTCAAGTTGCATGTCTGAATTTTATTTCGGAGCTTCTTAATTTTTTTACGGAGCGTGCGCAAATTGTCTGCAGTAGCTGCTTTTAAACTAATGTGATTGGACGGTAAAATAACGATGTTGTTCTTCTCAGGAGTGCTTCTTCCGGACCCTCAATACGAGTTGTGAGCTTCACTTTTCTCCATCAGGCTGACTCAAGAGTGCACAGATCGCTCACAAATACAGAATGTGACTTGTTCGCTGAGGATGAGGGTATCCCTGTCTCCTGCTGCGCACTGGCAACGTTTTTCAGTAGAGCGTCAGGCATTGCAAGTAGATAAGCAGTTCTTACGTCTTTCATGTGCCTCCTGCGGCTTTGCAGAACAGGCGTGCTTTGGAGGTGATGCAGATATAATAGTTACGTAGTGTAGTGGAAAAACCTATCGTACCCGCTTCTTCTTGCTCGTTACGGTTACGTTTCTCCAAGAGCATTCGGTACAGTTTAGGCATACGCAGACATCTACCAAGCAAACCGTTTCCTCAATTTCTGAACAACACATGTCAAATATCAAAAGTGCTAATCATGCGTTCAAAGAAGCCGATGCCAGTTATTGATCCGCTATCTTATTTAGTAACTCTTTCTTTTCAAGCATAGAACTTCAAAAATCATAAATACGCCAAGCAGAATTGCGGTTGATATAGTTAGCAAGCATGTCGAAAATGCCCCTGCAATGAAACTTTCACTGTTTTGCATTGATTGCCCCGACTACGTCACAACAAGCAAATGCGGAACAACGCGACTCAAAAATATTTGATATTCATCCAGGAGAAAGCAAACCTGAATTAAAGGCATGCGCAGAAAGTAGATCGACAACACTTTCACCGCTTTTATTACTGCTCTCATCGTGCCTTCAATGGATGTTGGCCCAAAACATTCAATCAATGAGGGCGCTTGCGAAACAGACTACGCTATGCCTGGAAATATATAAAACTTACCTTCCAAGGGTCTACACGCTGGAGAAGACTCTTCAGCTCTTGAGTCTTGTCAGGATTGTGGCCGGCTGTTGGCATTCCTTTTTCACTGGCTGCTATTTTAATGAGCATCCACACTGTAATTAATCTAGAAATCGCCATTTTGGTGCTCCTTGGCGTTTCGTGAAATCTTTTTTATCAGCTGCATGCAGACTTCGAAGCTGCGTATATGAAATACCGCAACTGACGTCAGGAAAAGGATGTAGTTGCGCTGCTGTCAGCAAGTGAAGGGTAACTAAGGATCGGTTGGTGGCTATAGAAATACAGGAGAGAGATAATTTTCAAGCAGCTTCTTGCAGTCACTTTACCTATATAATGTCAAATCTGTCTTCGCAGCTGCCGAGTAAACGCAGAACAGATTGCAAGAACGTAACGGGAATTTTGATGGCATTTTCGTTTAAGAAGCAAACATCTGGCAGTGCGTATTTGGTTGGAGTCATCGTGTGCTGATGTGGAAAGTAGGAATAACGAGAACTAATGTTTAGAAAACAATCACATTTCATACAGCATGTATCACGTTGCTTCTTCTTAGATTACCAGGAAGAGAACACATTGCTGTGGGGCATTTCCAAGCGGCAGCAACCGCTCTCCAGGGCCAAGACCACATCCGAAACAGGAGCGCACATACAGCATACAGGCTATAGCTTCGGCGTCTTTGTCCAGCACAGCACCTATAACATTTCTGTCGTCTTTCGAAACCTTGTGTACACACCGCAACAATGCATGCCACCTCATACTTGCATCTCTTCCTGCACAAACGCAGTGACGGTGATTATTAAAACGAGGATTGGGAATGGTCGGGCTTAAAGGGCAACTCCGCAGGTTTTTCTGAAATTCGAATATTCTAGTAAACATTTTACTATAGGTTCTCCTCTCCGTCCTGACGCATTCTACAAAATTTGGGCGCTGTAAAATGATCCGTTCACGCGCAACACGGCCTTCAAATATGCCGTTTTCATGGATTAAGTTGCGAGTATTTCTGCGGGCAACACTGAGTTTCATACGTCACAAACAGTATACCGGCGTTACTGTCTACGTCCCGCATGATTATGAACTTGTGAGGCTGATATTAAACTACCTCAGACATATTATGCAGTGCGTCATGAATTCCATACTTCATTTTCACTATCCAACGCACGTACGAGTGTTTTTCTAACACTGAGTGTGACGTTACCATTTCGTCACCAGAGACGTCGTTCCTGGCCGTGAGAACAGTTTCGGTTTCGATTTGCTCTTTAATTTTTTAAAAATATTTCTAATTAAAATTTCGAAAAACGTTTTTTTCTGTTTGAGTCAGGACCTGCCGAGGAATGTAATTTAACTAAAAACACAAAATGATGAAAAAACCACCCGAGTTGCCCATTCAGACAAGTGATGTGCACAAAGCTGGTGAGTGCATGCACTGGAGTTTAGCTTGGCATATAGACGCTAGAGTGAGTAATAAATAAATAAGAATTTAGCAGCTAGCATTAAGCAGTTGCTGCAAAACGCTGTAAGCATCCACGTAAGGAATGAGTTTCTGCCACTGGCCAACACGGTGTGCCTGTGGCCAGAGATCAACGAACGAGCTAGGAAGGTGGTTATGCAAAACGATAATCAGAGGACATCAGTTTTGCAGGCCATATCCCGTGCTGCCAAACCATGATCTGCCCTTTTATACGCCTAATCAGAATCTAGTAAATTTTCTGCTATTTCAATACCAACAGAAGAAACATGAACGGTATCGTAAGGACTTCAGTTGCAATTTATGTCTACAGGTCCTCTAATGCTCGCCATTTCTAACCCATAGGTTGGGCAGAGCGGCCAAAGGCATAGTAAACGGGATGTAGGCCAAATGGTTCGTTCCCAACCATTCAAAGACAAAACAGAAATAGATTTATCGGAAAACCGAATAGCTAGACTGCGAACCCATTTTTATTTGTTTTTCTCGTACGGCAGCAGTGTTCCAATTGTGCAGGCACATTCAGATGCCGACGTAAGATTATTCTTGTGCAATAATTATTTATGAGGTAAAGAAACAATGTGTCATATTATGAAGCAAACGGCTTAAAGGATTCGTAGCCCTGCTCTCAGTTGGCAACGCAGCTTTGTGGAGGTGCGCTGCCAACTCAAAAAAGAAATGACCTGCAAGTGGAAGCAACAAAACAAGCTATATTAAACAGTTCATCATAAAGCCACTTTCGAGCATTTTGTTATGCTTTATAACTTGTAAACAATTTAAATGATATTTAAAATATAATACAAGGCCTTTAGTAATTTTTACTTGTAGCTTGAGCCACTCTTCACTAAACTCATCCATGTGCTTTGCAAGTCCCAGTCCACTCGACTACATACCTGTAAACAACAGACACTAGCAAGAATTTCATGCTTAGTAGAGGCTTGTTCAGATATTTGTCACCTTGACATCTCAGTGACGGCCTGCGCTGCCATGGAGGTTTGGTTGCAGAATTGAGTACAATATTAGGCCATATAAAACATTCGATGCAAAAATTCTATGTCCACTCAAAGCTGCTAACGAAGCAGCTAACAAGTACTAATAATGGCTAAACATCTCGCTTCCCACGCTACATTTCTCTCACCGAGGATTTAAAAACATTACAAATTTAGCAAAAAACAGCAACATGGATACCACTGTAGTTGTATGTAAACCTCTAACTATCTATATTCTAGAACTTCAATAAACATCATGTCATTTAGATTGTAGGAGCTTCAGTTCAGTTCAGTTCAGTCGTTCAGTCGTGTCCGACCCTTCGTGACCCTATGGATCATGTCCCGCCACGGTTTCCGGTCTCTCACTGTCTTCCTAACACCACATAACTTCATCTGCAGTGCCTCGAGGATGCCATGTAACCATCGTGTTCGCTGCCTACCCCTTCTCCGGCGACCCTCAACCTTTCCCGACATCAAATGTTTCTCCAGTGACTCCTCTCTTCTCATCAGATGACCAAAGTAGCTGAGCTTTAACTTTAGAATTTGACTCTCCAATGAGCAGTCAGGGTTTATGGTCGACAATATCGACTGATTTGACCTTCTGGCAGTCCAGGGAACTCTCAAGAGTCTTCGCCAGCACCACAATTTTGTAGGTGCTTCGTGTAATTATCTTGCTAGCAAGCGTCGTAGAGACCACTTTATTTAAATTTATTTCGTACTCTATTTTACTCTCACTCGGTGATTCTGGCAAGGTCTTTTTAGAAAACGTGTGCATTATCCTTGCCATTTATTTGTTTGCAGACTACAAAACCGCCTGAGATTGATAGAGCTAGCAATAGAAATAATTTGTTCGCCATAAACATTATTTTTATTTTCTATATACTGCGACACGTCAAAGTAAAGCCAAGACTCCAGTTCTTCAAGACGCCAAATAATGAGAGATGAAAATGTGGCGCAATCCAAAGCTTTGAGTAAACTTGAGCCTCATTTTTCCGGTCAAGCCGCATTATAAGAGCATAAGCTCTTTTATTAATGGCTACGTTTTAGCCTCTTGGCTACGCCGAAAGGTTGACGCACTCACACAATACGTACGCAGCTTTGATACTGCAGTTAAGGTTTCCACATAAATTTCTATTACATTTTAAGTCCTTACTGAAGTTGTGCACAACGCAGAGATCTATGGAACGAAACATGATATGTGCAACGTTAAGATACAGGAAGCGTACGGAATGGGCAAGAGAAATACCTCAAGTTACTAATATTCTACTCGAAATCAAGAAACAATGGCAAGGGCAGTACATGTAGTGCAAAGAGAGGATAACCGGTTGACGCTTGTGTAACATAGTAATATTTCAAGGAAAAAAACCGCAACACGGCGTGGCAAAACGTTAGGTGGGTGGGTGAGGTCGATGTTCCCAGAGGTCAAGTGGATGCAGCTAGCACAAGATTGGGTTATTGGACCAAAATGGGAGAGGATGATGACACTAGAGAGAGCAGTAGGATGCTTGAGGCCTACCCACAAAATATCTTAGTTCACTGAAGCCCTCGGAGCAACTGTCCAGCCTGGCATCAGCCTATTGTCGCTGTCTCCATTCATTCGCGTTTCTGTAGTGAATATTCAGCAGAGCGTACGGGAATTTTTTGTTGCCCTATTCTGAAACCCCCATTACATCACTTCGTTCTCTTTCTCTTCCACCTCCAGCTCGATTATCGTTCATGGTTTCGGTACAACCTTAATAAAAGCGTTATCTTTCTTTTGAATAGACCTCTGATTGCCACTACGTTGCAACTTGTGGTACTGAGGGATTGCCGCGCGTGGTCACACACATCTTACTGCACTGATAACGCACCAGTATTTCATGACAGCCGTCGTGATGGCTGAGTAGGTAAGAAGCGCGGATACGATGGGAAAGTACCCCGGCTTGAAGACGACCCAAGAAAGGCAAAACGCAAAGGCGTCCGTGTGTCGTGCAATGTCGGTGCACTTTCAAAATATAAATGGAAATTGTTTTAGGAAAGGCGAACGATCTGTCACTTCTCCGTAGATAAATGAAAGCAACATAATGATAAGGAGCAAATTGTGAATCGAAGTGGAAAAACTTTCTAGAGGGCACTTTGCACCACTAAAGTGCGATGAGGCGAAAACCATTAGAGCGCAGTGGATGGTAGCCTTCTCCACTACGTACGCCACCTCAATCTCCCTCTCTTATTTCACTACCACCTTCTTTTTGGGAGTGATTGCTATTGCACTAGCGTGTAATAGCAATAAAAAATGGTGGTACTAACATTCGGAAATCATCAATTAGACCTCCGCCGCATCAGTTGTGGCATTTTGGGCTTTTCTGCTGCTCTTAAACTACTTAGCGAGAGGCGCACAACAATTGGAAACTAGACGCAGTCACTAGACGCTATAGAGCCATCCTTGAACATCAAGGAGCCTTAAGGACGATCTATCCACCTCCCCACGAAGACCTTAATAGAGAGCAGTCGGTTGCCTGGAAACAGCTACAGACTAATACATACACTAACCGGAGTCTACCCAGTAAAATCCATCCCACATCATACGAGAATAAATGTCCACTATGCAAGGAACCCTCTACTCTATACCATATGCTAAATGGAGGTGTCAAAAAACACAGGTAGCGCCAATAAACACCACACCAACACCTGAGCAGTGGGAGGCTGCGCTGTCCTGCTCGACGCCTGATTAGCAGTTCAAACTGATCGACAGAGAGCGCAAGACGGAAAAGGCCACTGGGGCTCTGGACTGAAGGTCCCATCCACGCCGGGAGAATTCTCTTTCGCTAAATAAAGTTCTGTATTCATTAGCGAGTGGCACGCGATATACACGCGTATTGTTAGCGACGCGAGTTCCAATGAAACGAATTTCAGCTCTGCGAACGAACGCTAACCCCCGACACGCACTACAATTCGGTCCCACGCTGTGTGTAGACTTTCCTGCTGGCAGTGACCGTTCTCTAGTCTACAGCTGCGAATAGGCATGTAGAAGCGAAACGAAGTTGGGCCCATGTGAACTGCAATGACAGTACACGTCAAATAACCATAGTTGGGCGAAATTACTGCAGAGCCCCCATAATATCTTCATTTTTCTTTCCGTTTTCAGTCCAACATTCTTCCCTCCCTTTATGGCGCGGAACAGGTGCCCATGGAACAATTGTGACCGATACTGCGCCATTCCTTTACTGTTACCATTTATTATTACTATAATTCTCTTAATATTAGGAGTAAATATTAGGCATTATTAGGCACGGCTGAAATTCTAACAAATTTAAAACCATTATAAATACCTAGGTCACTCATATTATGGTTTGGCCTACTAGTTTTCAAGCGATAGGATATGAAAGATGGTCCGGCGGATAAGCCGGTCCGTGTCGCAATTAAAATTGTCGACGCTTTGTACAGGAAAAAATCGGGGACTGCGGTGAAAAAATCACATCATTGCAGTGTTCAATTATTGTAATTGATGACTAATTTGTGTAGGGTAGGTGATGGCAAGAAAAACGAAATCATTGTAAATAATGGCTATTAGATATATTGAATAAAGGATAAAGTGAAGAATTTAAAAATGATGTTTTGAAGGTGACAAAATACTCCACATTTAGCGCTAATGCTTGATGATGGTTATTTAAACATGTAGAGTGCGCAGTGGGTCTAATAATAAAGAATATGTTTGAATCAAAGGAAATTGTCAGCGCACAGCAGATCCCAAGGTGATCAAAATTACTCAGCAGCCCTCACTGCGGCTCCTCGTTCTCTCTTTCTGCTTTCCCTCTCTCCTTATTCCCTCCACTACAACGTGGTACAGGCTTTCGCAGAAGCAGGTATGATAGATACCGTGCCTTTCCCTTTCGGTGAACCACAAATATGGCCACTCTATCGCTATCCTACTCCGTGCTGTGAACAAATTACTATGACGCTGAAAAGGAGGATGAGATAAGGCTCAGAATGGAAAGCCTACTTTGCTGATTCCGTATTCCGTATGTAAATTAAAAAGGAGTAAAAATAAAAGAGAAACAAAAATAAAAAGCGATAAAGAAAAGGATTGCCAGTGGCTTAGCTTGGTTAAGCCTGGTAATAGCGAAATCAATAGCTATGGCTACGCCTAGGTTCAGCTGCTAATGTGGTGCTCGTGGTTATGCAGTGATTCACTATGGTAACGGCATATGGTTCAACTATTGTTTATTGCGGGGTTATTCTATGGTTATTCTATGTATAACTAGTAGCGGGGCAAGGTGTGCCGTGGCTGTAACGATATACTTGGTTGTGGGTGAGGTTAAGGCAGAATGTACAACAGCCGCTCCGGCACCGGCCCCGCCGGGGTGGTGCAGTGGTAAGACGCCCAACTACTGTGCCGGAGTTCCCGGGTTCGAACCCGACCGCGGCGGCTGCGTTTTGATGGAGGCGAAACGAAGTGGCGTCCGTGTGCTGTGCGATGTCAGCGCACGTTAAAGATCCCCAGGTGGTCGAAATTACTCCGCAGCCTTCCACTACGGCTCCTCTTTCTCTCTTTCCACTTTCACACCCACCTTCCTCCCTTCCCTTACGGCGCGGTTCAAGTGTCCACAGAGAACGTGTGACAGTTACTGCGCCTTTCCCTTCCTGTGAACCAATTTAACTTAGTTTAAGCTCCGGCACCGGCTGTAACGGCATTCTTTACGCCCGCAGAAATGAAAGCATCCCTGGAGACTTCGTTGCAGCGCTGCCAACCTCAAAAGCCACCTGTCCCCCAAAATGTAACTAAAAATTCCCTAGATTTCCCTAGAAACGGTTAAAAATGTTCTGGCGTGGAACAAAAGATGCGTAGTTGAACCGCAAGCTCTGTTATTTCAGAGAGACCCTTTTGCCCCACGTTCTAGCAACTTTGGAAGCTGTAAATTTGAAACGATTCATTTTTCAAGAGAGCTCTTTATTGTACACTGTGTATACAAGTGATGGTCACCAAATAATAATTGAATATTGCAACAAAACACTACATACAAACAGAAAGGAGAGCTTTTAAAGGATGATACAAGATAAAGCGTAGACTGTGTCTTTACCTAATAATTTAAAGAATACATTTACTGGGGCGCTTAGACAACTGTGTGTCAGAAGGACACGGTTTGGTTGAAAAAATGCCCATAGTGAATGAAGCGGCTGTCGGCGTGGCCTAGGAGCATTAAAAAAGCCGCGTGATAAATTCATGAATATATTATACGCCATAAAGAGAAATAAATGCGCAATTAAAAGCCCAAGGTGCTCGTAGATAATTCTTTCTACATTGGTGCGTATGCATGCTATCGTGGACAGTGACCCGTTTGGCAAATATAGGCCATAGTACAGGTTAAATAAAGGCACGGTGTTAGAACTTCTAAAACCGTGAATAAACGTTATGCAATAATCAACTGCGTTCACGAGCATGCTCATTCGCACCAGATAATACAGGGGCATTATATAAATGAGTTCCTCCCCCCCCCCCCCTTTTTTTTTCTCACGTGTTGAAAACAACTACGAATGCGGGGAATCGTAGTCTGCTGTCTTTTAGGAGGCGAATATGGACATGACTGCTCCTAGGAACCGGGTCACCTGGACCGGTGGGGCGACAGCGATCCAATGTTTGTATCGCTTTGCTTCGTAGAGCTTGATTGGGGACGTTAAAGATATTGTAGCTGGCGAGTGAAACCGAGCGCTATAGCAGACTGCAACGCACCAATCTATGTGTGACTACTGTGACCAAAGAATGCCGCGAATACAAAAAACGGAGAAGGAATGCGACCCACGCGCGAGCTTTGCAGCCATGTGTAAATGCAGCGTCTGTGCGGCGCGGCCGGGCCAGGCGCGCGTATCCAGGCAAAGTCACCTTTCCAGGACGGTCTGCCCTTTCCGCCGATGAGGGGTGCGCGCATCGCGGCCCGAGTAAGGCTTCTCTATTTTTTTAATTTTTTTTAGTAAAGACTGCGCCCTGCCAATAAACCTGCCAGCGGAGACAAGAGCCCGACACGTCAATACATCGCATCAAGCATGGTGAAGAGCCGGCGAGCAACGAGCCATGCTGCACAACGAGAAATAAAAATGACCCATCTAGAAAACAAAATTTCCCTACATTATATCAAAAATCCCTTTTCACCTAAACGATGTTTAATTTCTCTAGATCTAGGGGAAAATCCCTAGGGTTGGCAGCGCTGCTGCGTTGGTTCCACCTGCCGCTAGGCCACCTCCTATAGTATCCAACGTTGCACCCCCGGCGGTAACTGCGGCTGCAGCCCCATCATCATCATCGTCATCATCAGCCTGATTATACCCACTGCAGGGCGAAGGCCTCTCCCATATTTCTCCACTTTACCCGGTTCTGTGCTAGCTGCATCCACTTGACCCCTGCGAACTTCTTAATCTCATCCGCCCACCTAACTTTCTGCCGCCCCCTGCTACGCTTTCCTTCCCCATAATTCCTTCCAGCCCCATAATTCTCGTTAGCTTTAGGAGCATGTGGCACAACTGCAGCTCCGCGGTTGGTAGCTACCGCATCACAAGCCGACGGCGCGAGTTGGGGCCCCTGCTTTTGCCGCAGATGAGATGACGTCACTCCGGCTGTAGCGTCCCTCGTGGAAGGAGCGGGAGTTAGGCCGCGGTCAGGCTATACTACCGCTTCGCGCGCCGATGGCAAGAGTTGGGGCCCCTATTTTTGCGGCAGAGGGGATGACGTCACTCCGGCTGTAGCGCTTCCTCACGGAGGGAGCGGGAGTTAGGCCGCGGCTGGTAGCTACCGCCTCGCGAGTTGACAGCGCGACTAGGGGCCCCTGGTTTTGCGCAGCTGTGCTTGGCGGCGCGCCAAAGGTCACGCTAAAAGTCAATGGTAGCTACCGCCTCGCCACGCGAAGGGCTGAAAAGTGAAAGTAGCATTGCTTTTGCAATAATAATTTACTTCCTAATGGAAGTTTTAGCGCAGGCCCGCCGGCGTGGTGCAGTGGTAAGACGCCCGACTACAGTGCCGAAGTTCCCGGGCTCGAACCCGACCATGGCGGCTTCGTTTCGATGGAGGCGAAACGAAGTAGCGTCCGTGTGGGTTGCGATGTCAGCGCACTTAAAGATACCCAGGTGGTCGAAATTACTCCGTAGCCCTCCACTACGGCTCCTCTTTCTCTCTTTCCACTTTCAATCCCACCTTACTGCCTTCCCTTACGGCGTGGTTCAGGTGTCCACAGAGCAAGCGGGACAGATACCGCGCCTTTCCCTTCCTGTGAACCAATAACATAACATAACTACTTATAACACCGTGCATCAGCTGTTTCACCTTTTCGATGGATTGAGGCAAAGATTTCGAATAAGACGTATGTACAATTAGAGACAACAAATGTATTTGTCTGTTATGTTCTTTCAATAATCACTCCACTAACATTTCTTGACTGTCATGAAGGAAGATTTGTGGTCGGAGAAATGATCAGATCAATTCAGTTATCGGGAAGTGGCGGGAGGCAGCGTGTGGGTCCATATTAACGTTGCGCGATGAAGGGAATAATGCCACAAGCTTCACACGAGAAGATCGTTCGCAAATATCTTAAACTGGCTTGCAAATGCTGTAGCGAAAGTTAGCAAGCGTCTCATCGAGTTCCTAGCAGTATGTGTCTAAAGGAAAATGAGGGTTCGTTTGATCCGGACCGGCTTTCCTCGAAAGCCAAGGGACGAGATTGGCTAGAGATCCGGCCTATATACGCATCTAGATGTATATACGCAAACATCAAAATATGATAGTTTTCTCTGTGAGTGTGAGAATTCTCGGTTACGGCACATGTTACCCTGCACTTCGGTGCGGGCGCTCGCATTATTCATGTGTACTATATGTGGTCACGTCTTGAAATTGAGCTCTGAAGCGTGCCTTTCATAATTTGTTCACGTGAATAGAAAGGTGCAGTGTCTGTAACACTTGTTTCTGTGGACACCTTAATCGCGCCATAAAGAGTAGTAGTAGTAAAAACATTTATTTTAACAGAGGAGTTCGGGGCGCGCAGGCCCTTGGGCCCGCGCACGGACCGTAAGGAAAGGGAGGAAGGTGGGAGTGAAAATGGAGCTGGTTACGAGAGAGAACGACGACGGTGACGAAGACGCGAAACCAAAGAACGGGTGCCAAAGAGCTGTGCCCTAAAATGGCATCGATATGTGCGAAAGACTATCGCGTCACAACGGCGTGACATAAAACCCAATAACGCATTCCGCTCTGCCGTGAGAAAGGTGGTGAATGGTGGCAGTTCCTGGCCCTACGGGGCTGGGACGGTAGGTCACCGCCGCTTGCGGTGGGGCTAGCCTGCCACCGAATTTTTATCTTTTGTAGGCCGTCATTGCACCCGCCACCGCTTCGGTGGTGGTGGACGACGGCTGTTGTTGCGGCACGCATCTTTCTCTTCCTCTTCTTTTCTTTCTTGTCCATTTTCTCTTCTGTCCACACGAGGCAGCGGAGGTGGCTCAGCTACAGAGCCAGTAGCAGGCCCGTGCATTTTCTTTTCTTTCTTCCTACAGCCACAACAACAACTGTGCCGTAGTGCCCGGGTTCTATCCTGACCGCCGACGGCTGCATTTAGATGAAGGCGAAACATACAGGCGTCCATGGCCTATGCAATGTCAGTGCATGTGAAAGATTCTCTGGTGGTCGAACTTACTCCAGAATTCTCCTACTACCAGCACCACTTTCTCTCTCCAAATAATGTTTTTCCTTCCTTCCTTTACGCTTTCCTCCCAATTTCCTGCCTTCAATTAAAGCGGACGTCAGGTTTTGATAAAAAGAGTGCGACAGATACTGCCCCTTTTTATGAACCAGCTACTATTGTTATTATTATGTTCCACTGAACGCGCAATGGGATGCATAAAGTTTCAAAAAGCCGAGTCCAAGCTTACCGTTGGCGTCATCGCCGGGCAGGCTATAATCGAAAATCTATAAAAATGAGTAAAGTGCGAAATAATGTGTTTTAATTATAGAGAAGCATATTACATTACGTATGTATGTTTACATGCCATCGCATCGTGACCTTAACGGCGGAGGTTGTGTCGCACTAAGATTTATTCCATGCTGTCGGAAGGTTTTTCATTCATAATATGAAGGGCTTGATGACAGCTCTTATCTGCTCGTTTCTACATCATACCCAGTAATTGTGGCGCCTCCGCGACACTTCGCTAGGTGCACACCTTGTTGTGCACAACCTTTGAAGCCTTCCACATAATCAAAAATAACATAACGAGCACAAAATCTTGTTACATATAATTTTAGGAGTCACAGATCACGTTAACAGGCATTGTGCTAAAAACATATTGTCACTGTTGGCCTTCAACGTAATGCACAGCTGTTCTATGGCTATATTACATAAAACGTTTCTAACTGCATGCAATTACTCTAAGATTTTATTTTGATCTTCAGGAGCGACTATATATGAGATAACAAATTTAGGCAGCCAGCCGATTGCAGTGCTTTGACTTTCAGAGCAGGTGCCTCTGTTTCACTTAATAATTTATAAATTTATTTTATCCTAAAATATTTGGCCGAACAAATCTCGTTTTTCAACTCCTTATGTGCGGGTCTTTGAAATTAAACGCGATGTTATGGCAGTTTGTGCCTATTTTTACATCCTCGCTTAAGGTGGTAAATTGTTTCCTCAAGAGCGGCACTAAGCCATCCCCGCTCAGTGTCGGCCGTGTCGTTCTAATACCGAAGGAGGGCATGACGCCGTCGAGTCCCTCATCGTGGCGAGCGATTACTCTCCTTAACATCGACTATAAACTTCTAACCACATTGCTGGTCCGTAGCGTGCGAATCTACCTTCAGGACTTGGTAAGCCTACACCAGTCCTGTTCGGTATCTGGACGAACAGTGTTTGCTTCGCTGACACTGACGAGAGACGTCTTCGAATACGCTTGTGCCAAACGGATCACTGGAGATTTTGTTTTCTCGGACCAGCAAAGGCTTTCGACTGCGTAGAACATCGTTACTTGCTTGCCGTGCTCCGCTCATTTGGTTTTCCTGACGAATGCTGTATTCTGAAGCTGTATCAGGAGCGCAGCTCAACCCGAAGAAAAGTAACGCTCTCCGCTTCGGTCAGTTCAGGGACCCTTTAGCCGCCGCCGTACCGTTTGTGGACGCAGTGCGTGTACTTGGCGTACTTTTTGAGACAAGCGAAGTCGTCCCCCGGACATGGGACGTAGTTCTCTCGCGAGCCACGCACGCCCTTTCTGACGCAGCGCGTTTCAATCTCACGCTCAATGCTAAACATAGTGTCGTCAAGACACGAGCGCGCACTTTCACACTTTATGTGGCGCGTATGGCGACAATCCCTCGCCGTGTGGTGAACAGACGCGCGTCCCTTATAGGGAAGTTTGTTTGGGATGGCAGGACAGCGCTAGTCGCCCGTCACATCCTACATCTTCCGAGGAGCAGGGGAGGCCTTAGCCTGCCGTGCATCCCGACAGTGGCTCGAGTACTCGCGTTAAGGCTGGTGGAGAGGCTATTAGCTGACGAGTCTTACCCTGGTCGCTCGCTCATCCTGTATTGGATGAGCACGGCGCGTCGTGTGGTTAGACCCTCGGTCTACAGGTAGACAGACCTCTGCCTTTTTACCGCGAGGTTGCCGAGATAAATGGACTCTTGATGCAGACCTGTGAGATGTTAATGTTGGCGACTTTCCAGCCATACGCATCAGCGAATTAGTAGCCGTTCGCATGCTTTCAGCTAATGAGCAACGAGAGACTCCTGTACCCAAATGGTGAGCGTGGGCAGCTTGTCGGCTGCCAAATAAAGTACGAGATTTTGACTGGCTTAGGCGCTGGGGCGTTCTCCCCACGAGACAGCGCCTTGAAAGATGAGGTTTTGTACCCAATGGACCAGTGTGCCAACTGCGGTGCTCCCGAGAGCCTCGCGCTTGTTTTTTTCGAATGTGTAGTTGCGAGAACAATGTGGCGGCTTGCATATACGATGTTTAACGTCCGCATGAGCACCAGCGTCAGGCGCCGGCGGAACCCTTTTGAACACCTTGTGTTCACTGTTGGTGTACGTGTTTCTGTTGTGGCGTCGCAGGTACCTCGCTGAGTCGCACCGCACTCCCGCCCGAGCAATGTACCCAGCCTTAATGAGGCTGCACCTCGTCAACTGGAAGTATCTAGGTTTTATGTAAGTCCAAGTATGTCATTTTCGTAAATAAATGGCGCCTGGAGCCTCACCTTTAGGCGCCTTTTGTTGTTTATTTCCGAAAATGAAGAGGCGCAACCGTGACCTGAGCTATCAGGATTTTTCTGTGCCCTATGCGGTAATGTAAGGCTTAAGAATTACTCATTATTTGGCTGCCCCGCCGTGTAGGAGCAGTGGTTATGGCACGCGACTACTGTACTGAAGGATGCCGAATAGAATTCCCACCGCGGTGGCCCCTTTTCAATCGAGGCCAAAACCAAGGCACCCTTGGGCGATATTATAGAATGTCCAAGAACCCCAGGTGATCGAAATTCCCAGTCTTCTACTCATAGCCTTAACTCTCTCAAAGCCTGAGTGGCTTTGGTACATTCATTTGATAAACCTAGCCAAATCATTTTCTGGCAGTATGTAAATAATTCCCTCGTGTTTTATTATATGCGTCTTATGAGCTCTCTCTCTCTCTCTGTGCCAACTGTCGTTTTTGCAAGATACTTGGTCGATATGGAGTTCGAGCGCTGTAAGTTTTAAGGTTTGTAATATAAAAAGATACACATGACGCTTACCCAAAGCGGGCAACGACGGTCACGGTTGCGCCTATTTTGGTAGTAGGCCCTGAAAAAAAAAATGATTTTTTTTCGTAAACTTTATGACAATGGCTTCATATTGAGCGATGGTATTAAACTAAGAGAAAACGTGGCTCTACACAATGTTTCACTGGTAAACAGAAACCACCGCGACACCTTTTTCTCTATATAAACTTGTCTTCTTATTTAAAAAACAAAAACAAAATTGATTTAACAAAAAACAACTGCCTTTACTAATACTCCACTGTCTATACTTTTGCAGTTTAAAGCAGCTTCATGATGCTAGACTGCTTAATTTAATTTCTTGGCAAACTACCAGAGCACACAGAATGCTATCACAACGTCCGCGCACTCTCTCGTGCACTGCTGCAGGTCTCAAGTCGTCGCCACGATCAATAAGTATTCACAAAACTCGCAGCCCAGTTTTGTTACGTCAATATTCGCTACAATCATTCATTGGTTAAGCAGTTCCGCTACGTACCTGGAGTACCCGAGTTCCAACCCGACCGGAGCGGCAGTGTTTCCGTGGCGGCGAAACGCAAATGAGTCCGTGTGCTGCGCGATATCAGTTCACAATAGACATCCCCAGGCCGTCGAAATTATTCCGGAGCCTTTCGCAACGGGAACGCCCTTTTTCAATAACGTTGTTTATTGCCTCAGGCCATAAAGCAATGTGTAAAAATAACAAAATGGGTAATAAATAGAAGGAAAAATGCTGACTGTTCTAATAATGTTCAAGAGAGAAAGATGATAAGGCCCTTCCGACCAAGCAATGTACGAATATGGGTTGTATGGCGAAAGGCCCACTGGCGTCAGGTGTCAAATTCTTGTCTGTTTTTGTGCCGGGCGAACCACAAGAAGTGGTGAATATCTGCCTCATTGTTTTGTGATTTGTAGACAGGACATACTGGCGTTGATATAAATATCGGTATTGAGGCTATGTTCGTGTTAGAGCAGGTATGATGGCAACTCCGAACCAGATCCTGCGTAGCGCAACCTCCTCTGCATGGGTGAGACCGGTGGAGAGATTTACCACACATGGTGGGACAAGAGCATGTGTGCGGCGCCGGAGGTGCTCCTTTTTTGTGAAAAGCAGAGTGGCATCATCCATACTGAAGAAGCTTGTCATTGATGAGAGTTGAGTCGCCTGGCTGGCTGAAGAATCTACAGAGGTTTGCGAATAGAACAGGTTACGTGAAGCCCACTCAATTCGAATGGTTTGCGAGATGCGAGACGATATACGATGTATATTCTGGCAGATTTCAGGACTGCGACTGACGCTTCAGAGCAGGCGTGTTGTGTGAAGGACGTCAGTGAGGATGAATATTTTGGCTTAGGTAGTAAGGTTGTGACGGCTCAGCACAGAAAGAAGAAGGAGGTTCTGCAAATTGAAATCTGGATGTGCTAATAAGCGCCGGCCTACAAGGAAAATAAATAGAAGTTGTCGTTTCACATCCGTCAATGCTGGCATCCACTTATATATAATTATTGAGCCTTGGCCAGCTTGGTGTCTTGCTCTGAGATCCTTTCACGAAGGGATGATGCCGCATAAGATGCGATTGGTCTATGAAGGTCAGTAGGTTTGTTTTTGCTCAGCTGAACAAAATTCCATGGAGGAAGAACTGGTGATGGCGACGGCAATATAGTGTGCTATGTAGCATAGGCCCGGAGTGCTCGCGGTGAGTGCAAAAGGATCGCCTTAAGGCTACGAGCATCACGGCGTTGCTGTACCAGTTCATCTAATGTGTTGAGGTGAGCGTTCTCTTGTAGCGCCACGACCGGCGTGTTTCGGGGAAGCCAAGTGATGGTTCTCAGTCTCTCTATTTACTGCTTCTAGATCCCATTGAGCTCTTGTCAAGTGCTGAAACTGTGCTTCATAAATGAGGCGTGGCTGCAGAACCGCTGTCACAAATTGCCATGTGACGTGGAAGCGAGGGCTGCAAGATTTAGCAGCAAGTCACCTGAGTAGGCCCAAGGTCTGCATCGCCTGCTATTCAGCCTGAGAAAGCCAGACGGTTTCCATTCCCGACTGATGATCGACATTCCCAGAATTTTCAATGCCGGACTTTTGTGAAAGGGGTTCCAGGGAGTTGGAGACTGAACAGCGTCGCAGCGAGTTTACATCAACGCCAGCGGCTTGCGACCGACGTGAACAGTTTAGCTCGTAGAAAGCTCTAGGCCAACATATTTAACATAATTGGCATTATTATTCAAGACTGACTGTAAGGCTACCGCTTGGGTCAACTGGTCATGATGTGTATTCACAGCGTTGGCGACAGTCTCGAGCCTTGGGGTGCGCCGTCAACATGGACAAATGATTAGATGGAATCGCCATTAAGCCATATTGCAAATGTTTTCAAGAAATGATTTTACAAATCTGCGTACCCTAAGAGGAAAAATGCAGCGTGTCAATACAATTCAAAATGGCGACACGGCTAATGTTATTATATCCATCACGAGAATGGTACGCACATTGCGGCTGGGGGTTGACGACAAAACTTGCCAGGCTAAAACCGCCAGCCCATCTCCAGTTCCCATGGATGGACTGAAGCCAGTTTGTGCGGGATGGTAGAAACTGGTGCTCCAGTCACCAGAACAATCGTGTGGCTAACAGTTTTTCTGTCAGCTTGCAGAGTGTTGACGTTGCAGAAATAGGCCTAAAGTTGCCAAGGTCCTTTGGTGGATTCCCTTGTTTTGGAATCCGGATCAGAATGGCAGATTTCCAGGTCTTGGGTACAGAGCCGTCTAGACATACTTTGCTAATGTTGTCCAGAAGTTGAGGGAGTACGGCGTTACTCAGGGTCTTGCATATGGAATGGCATCCGGACCGGTGAATATCTTCCGTTTAGCATATATTGCCGCAAGCAACTAAGGCACGGAGAAAAAACTGGCAATACCGTCGGTGTTGTCTCCTCCTTTTATTCTCATCTTACTTCGTCCCCTTACAGCGCGATGGTGATGTCCACTTCTTCCTTCCTTTCCTTTCCTTTCCTATAACAAATGACCTATTTACATTTTTATGGAAAAACTAATGTAAGCAAGAAACGGAAGAAAAAGTACTTTTACTCTTCTTGCACAGTCCCTAGAAACAAACCATTCAGAGCAAATATCTTGCAAATCGGGCATTACCAGTTTGATAGCGTCCGTCCCTGATTATCCTGCGGCTGGGGTGTGGAAAAAAATCAACCCATTGTTACATATTCTTCATTTTTATGTACTACAGCTAACTTCATCAACAATATTACACATTTTCGGGAAGTGCTTGCATACAGAGCTGGTAAGTGTAATGAGCAGGGCACTGCGAGTTTAGAGAATTCCTGTCATTCCTATGACTTCAGTAGTTACTCTCATCTCAGTTGTAAACCTAGATTGAAGTGCGCTATAGATACTTAACGGAATAGTTCACGCTTACTCAGAGGAACCAAGCAAGACAAAGAGAAAATACAAGAACAGAAATGACAACTTCATCTCAGAAGCTCCCAACTTGTCCGTCAGTAAAGAAGAGAACGTTTAGTGGCTATCGTAAGAGCTTTGGCATTCATTCTAATGCGGACGCTGATTAGAGCTATAGCGCACGTCAAATGCTCTGTTGCTCGCTAAATCGTTTAAATATTGGTGGCGCAAAACTATTCCGGAAGAACACTGTTAAATAAGCTTAGACGACAACACGCTGATATTCTGATGTAGCCCCCTCGGCGTGACAAGCAAATGTATATGAAATGTAAGACTGAATTTAAAGTATTAGCGTTTATATTGCCAACTGCCCCAAACTCCAGCGCTGGCACAGTCGACTTCGGAATTGTGAGTGAAAAATACTTAGCATGGTCTGGAAGGTAGCGGTTGGCTGGTGCCGTGGCCATTTGCTAACTCGACTTCGGGCCAAGTGGCGTCATGAGATTGTATAGAAAGGTCCATATGACTGCCGCTTCGATTCAGGTTAAGCTTTCAGATTAGAAATTGAGGCCGGTATTTAGATGACCAGACCAGTTGGATTACGAGTCAAACACTCCTTCTCAGGCCACGCCTGGACTTTAATAGTGCTTGTGTAAAACAAGCTTTATATCTACGTAGGGCGTTTTTTTATGTAATGCGATACCTCATGACTGAATATCAATTAGTATATGTTTTGTAATAGATTAACAATTTAAAATGGTACCGATTATTCAAATAGTAGAAAACGGAAGTGGAACAAAATTTCTTCTTCAGTGGAAACAGTGCAAATCCTTTCCATTTAATTTTTATATCAATTGAAAGCTCAGTAAAATTTTAGATTGTCCCTCTATTACAAAACAGAGTGTATATAGCGCAAATCCTGTGCACGAGGTATAAAGATTCTTGGCAGGAGCCACGATTAGATAGCAGGTGTGGTTCTTGAGGCATTCCTGATTGTAAAGAAATCAGACGCATGTTAGTGATTTTTCTGCTGCAATTCGAAGTAAGGTTATTGAGTTCTTCGAATTCTTTTATAATCACCGGACCTTGATATTAAATGTGTTTCTGCTAAGGAAAAGGTCCGTTGAGGGAGTCATACATGTTGGCAACGCCTAGCTGGCCTCAAGCCACCCCACAATGAACGTTCACTCGAAAGTTTTTTCCATCAGATAAGCCGCATAACACGATAGTGACAAAGGGCGATACGAGGATAAATCCGTCATGTCTTTGCCAGGCTTCAGCACTGGGACAATATATGTCACCTTTCATGACAAACATCACCAGTTTCCCCAACTTGTTTGGGGTAATTTAAGAGTGCCTTGCTTTGTTGAAGAGTCAGGTTCTGCGGCATATATTAGTGATGCGATCGGGACCTTGTGCTCACCGGAACCGCAGCCCACTAAGCGCTATTTGAAGCTCCCTAGGGGTCATGACACATCCATGACGACACGTGGAGGCAGTTGTTGGAGGACATAAATTAATTCTAGAACTTCCATGTGCAAACACATTTACAAAGTGCAATGCTAGACACGATAAAAATTTCGGTTTGCGCATCGCAACAACTTCAGAAGGCTTCAAAACGCGAGACTTTCTATCTATATTGGCAAGTAATAGATTGCCATAGTATAGTATCGGTGGGAAGACACTCATCCTTGCACATAAGCAGGCCAACTGCGACATCTACAAAGTGTTTGTGCCCCATCCATCTTCAGAATTCAGCCAATTGAAATTCGTCTTCAAAGTTCTTCTGTCCTCCTTATGAGATGTCTCTCCGCCCATCAGCGCGCTGTACAAAGATTCTGGAGGGCACGAAGTAAAGACTGTAACGACTATACCGCAAAGAAACGAATTTTGAAATAGAAAGAGTTGCGGTCCACAATATTGTGATTTTTTTTTTCGTACCAGTGCGCGCACTTTTTTTTGCCAAGCAGTGCAATACTGGGTAATATTCCAAACACAAGCTATCGCTCTGTCCTTTTTATATTATATTGCAAACTTCTATTGGTGGACAATGAATCTACGACTAATAACTGAAAGGTCTTCTTAATCAACATGAACGTCTCTTGCAAACATGGTCCTTTGGTACCATTTATGTTTGGTATCGATACCTTGATTACTCCAGGTTTTCGCCTCTTCGTCTCGTCATCGCCGCATTTTGAACCGTGGCCGCAATGCGATGTCACACCACGGCCCTCCATCTCCGGCAACTCGAGTCGTCGTAGTCGCCGCGCGGCCACTGCTCCTGCTGTTGTCCGCTCACTGCGTTCTCTTTAACGTCACACCCCGTGCTCCACAGCTGTGATAACCATGGATATAGATATGGAGAGATCCCTTCGTCGCAGCAGTAGTTGTGATAGCAGTATGGATGGAGAGAAATCAACCAGCATGCAGGAGGCTAGGGATCGACGTAGAAATAAAGGGAAGAGGACACAGCGAGCAGAAGAGACTCAAGAGGAGCATGCCGAACAGTGGGCTAAACGCCGTGAAAGCAATGCACCTAGACGGGCTCGCTTAGCTTTACGATGAATTTATAGCGTCATCGGTTATCCTCTCTTCGCACTACATGTCCTGCCCATGTCCATTACTTCTTCTTAATTTCCACTAGAATGTCGGTAACTTGAGTTATTTCTCTGACCCACTCTGCACGCTTTCTATCTCTTAATGTTACCCCTACCATTTTTCGTTCCATAGCCCTCTGGGTTGTCCTCAACTTAAGCAGAACTCTCTTGGTTAGCCTCCACGTTTCAGCCCCATAGGTGAGTACAGGCAAGATGCAACTGTTGTATACTTCCCTCTTGAGCGATACCGGTAAGCTGCTAATCAAAATCTGCGAGTGCTTACCAAATGCGCTCCATCCCAATCTTATTCTTCTTGTTATTTCCTTTTCATGGTCCGGATCTGCGGTTACTACCTGTCCTAAGTAGACATATTCGCCTACTACTTCCAGTATTTCGCTACCTAATGTAAACTGCTGTTCCTTCACGAGGCTGTTGAACATTACCTTAGTCTTCTGCATATTGATTTTCAAGCCTACCTTTCTACTTTTTCTGTCTAGGTCATCAATCATTATTTGCAGTTCATCCCCCGAGTTGCTTAGCAAGGCAATGTTATCAGCAAATCGCAGATTTCTCAGGTATTCTCCAGCTACCCCTATCCCTAACTGCTCCCATTCCAAGTCTCTGAATACTTCCTCTAAACAAGCTGTGAATAGTACTGGGGAGATTGTGTCTCCTTGCCTAACACCTTTCTTTGTGGGAATTTTGTTACTTTCTTTATGCAGAACTATGGTTGCTGTGCAGCCACTATATATATCTTCCAGCACTTTCACGTACGGCTTGTCTACCCCCTGATTTCGCAATGCCTGCACCACCGCCGAGGTTTCAACTGAGTCAAATGCTTTTTCGTAATCAATGAATGCTATATATAAGGGCTTGTTATATTCCGAGCATTTTTCTATCACCCGATTGATGGTATGGATATGATCGATAGTAGAGTACCGTTTCCGAAACCCTGCTTGATCCTTTGCTTGATTGCAGTCTAAGGTGGTCCTGATTTTATTAGTGATTACCTTAGTAAATACCTTATACGTAACAGACAGTAAGCTGATTGGTGTGTAATTTTTAAGGTCCTTAGAGTCCCCTTTCTTGTGAATAAGGATAATGTTTGCGTTCTTCCATGGTTCCGGTACCGACGATGACACCAGGCACTGCGTATACAGGGTGGCCAGTTTTTCTAGCACGATATCTCCCCCGTCCTTCAGCAAATCTGTAGTTATCTGATCCTCTCCAGCTGATTTCCCCATTTTAATAGTTTCTAGTGCTTTCTTGACCTCGTCCTTCATCACTGGTGGAACGTCTGACTGTTTTTCCCTACCGCCAATCTCATTACGATCCTGACTACTTTGGCTACTGTAGAGATCTGTATAGAACTCGTCGGCTACTTTGACCATCTTGTCCATATTAGTGATGACGTTGCCCGCCTTGTCCCTTATCGCATACATCTGGTTTTTGCCTATGCCTAATTTCTTCTTTACCGCTTTAAGGCTTCCCCCGTTTTTTACAGCATGCTCAATTTTGTCCATGTTATACTTCCTTATATCGGCCACCTTGCGCTTATTGATTAGCTTTGATATCTCGGCCAATTCGATCTGGTCTGTTGGATTGGAAGCTTTCCTACTCTGGCGTTTCTTAATCAAATCTTTCGTCTCCTTAGACAGCTTACTGGTATCCTCTCTAACTATCCTACCGCCTACCTCTACCGCGCACTCAGTAATGATATTTCTGAAATTATTGTTCCTTGCCTCTAGGGTAATGTCGCCATCCTTAGTTAGAGCTGAATACCTATTCTGTAGCGAGATCCTGAACTCTTCTGCCCTCCCCCTCACCGCTAATTCGTTGATGGGTTTCTTTCTTACTAATCTATTGCGTTCCTTCTTCAGATTTAGGCTAATTCGGGACCTCACCATCCTGTGGTCACTGCATCGCACTTTCCCGATTACCTCTACATCCTGCACAATGGCGGGGGTTGAACACATTATGAAGTCGATTTCATTTTTAGTCTCTCCGTTAGGACTTTAGGAAGAGAGGATAACCGATGGTCGCTGAGGGTAACAAACTGGATTCCAAGGGAAGGAAAGCGTAGAAGGGGGCGGCAGAAAGTTAGGTGGGCGGATGAGATCAAGAAGTTCGCAGGGGTCAAGTGGATGCAGCCAGCACAGAACCGGGTTAAGTGGAGAAATACGGGAGAGGCCTTCGCCCTGCAGTGGGTATAGTCAGGCTGATAAAGATATAGCGTCAACCTCTGATGATGAATCTCGTGTTACCGTCTTTGAAGACAGCCCGCCTTGCAAAGCCAAAGCATAGCCGTGGGTGTGTAGCTATCGCGTCTCAGCTAGGTTTAACCAAAGCTACACAAAAGCCAATTTTTCGAGATAATAAATATTTTACCGCTCTACATTTTTTATTTTAAATTTGTGCAGTCATTACTGGCGCCTTCTAAAGGGAGAATAAATTCGTATTCTTATATTAGGTCATGAAAGGATTGACTTTGAAAACGTACTTTGTGAGAAGTTTCTGCTAGCTTCCCTTCGTATGCCCGAGAATATCACGTAGGATCTGAACAAAACTGCAGAATTGGTGTGAAGGGCAGTGAAATATTAATAGCAGAAGCAGTTTCTCTAAAAAAAAAAAATAAGAGAAGAATGGTTCCACTTCTCGTTAACTTCAAGCGCCTTTGTCCCGTGTTCTTTCTTGTGGTGTGTTTATTTCGGCGCAGGTTTTCACAGTTCAAGTGTTTAACGACTGAAATTAGTTTGGAGTATAATATTTACTAATCTCGCTTCTCCAAAAGACAGCTAGTTCATTCGCGACGAATAAACAACTCATTTAAAATCTGGCTGCGTCAGGAAAGGTGACCAATGTTTTCCTTTAGAAAACATCGGTCTTAGGATAGACACTAGTTTTGCGTCTTTTTGTGCGCAATAAAATTATTAAAGAAAAGCAGCTCCGTTTTCATTGTGCACGAGAACAGGCTTTCGTGTCACATTTCACGACGTGCTGCTTTGCTATGCGTGGCAACTGATGTGGATAATTGCACATAAATATTTGGTCGCCAATTTGTCATACGCGAAACTTGTGCCAGTGAAAAAATAGGTAATGCTTCAAAATCTCGCAGTACCAAACCTTTAGTTCAGTAGACAACCCTGAGTGCTAACCACCACTGTAAGTTCCCCTTTCGGCCTTCGCTACTCTTCCCGGCATGACAGCACATTTCATCTGCTAAGCATTTTGCTCCTTATAGTATTTTCCCCCTTCAGACGAAGGTGCAACTATATAGAGCAAACTCAATCCAGTTCTGTCAAGCTCTCAGCCACTATTGACGCAGAAGGTAACAAATCATTCGGCGCGGCTCGGTGCCTAACCTCAGTAGATGGTGCCTTCATAGGCCCTTCCAGCAAGGTGGACGAAGTTACATGAATACTCCAAACAGATAAAGGCTTTCTCAATGAAAAAGTAATATCCCGTACTGACTACGGGAGCAAAAGCGAGTGCGTCGAAGCAATGGAATTTAAAGGAGGCTAAGCCATATTTTGAATATATTCTTTTTCACTCATTATTTATATACTGTGAAAGAATGCTAGGCCGAGACGGTAAGGTCGTGACGGCAAGGCCATCGATGCCTTGTCTAGCGCTTTAATCCGATGACCAACCCAGGCGCGTGCCGAAGCTGGCGCCGCGGGACGATGACGATGGTATGTACAAATGAAAGAAGTAGATCGTGGCATGTACAAATGAACGAAGATCCACAGAAGGCTTACAATACTTACACCACCAACACTGTACTACGGTAACAGTGTAGCA
The DNA here is from genome assembly GCA_023969395.1 of Amblyomma maculatum. Classification (NCBI taxonomy): domain Eukaryota; kingdom Metazoa; phylum Arthropoda; class Arachnida; order Ixodida; family Ixodidae; genus Amblyomma; species Amblyomma maculatum. The sequence goes on from JAJIZL010069538.1 coordinate 25,724, forward strand.
TTTTGCAGCTGTGTGAACGTCACGACAGATATGCAACAATCGATGGTGCTTTAAAGGGGGCTTAGAATGCACAGAGTTGTGTATCGGATAGAGTTTGAGTTAGTGAACAATTTTACACTGTCAGAAGTCAATAGCTGTTCCCCAGTTTCAATAGAAACCAGCTGCTCGGACAGCATGGAGTAATGTCATCGATTTGGCCCTTCAACGTATCATGGCGACAGGCAGCGCAAACCAGGGTTGAAAGCACCGAATACAGATTTATTGAAACCCTGTTCGCTCCCGCAGACGCGGGCCACTGCTCTAAAATTATTATTGGATTTTTGAAAACAATTCAGCCTTGTGCTCCAGCGAATTTGAATGTCCACACGATGGGCGAGTAATTAACCAGTGATGTATTTGTTTCGCTTGCTCGAAACGAAGAAATATTTTTCCCCAGACGCTCTACTAAATTTTTAATCGGGCATGGAATTTCAAGAATCCTCTACTACAGTGTGTTTCATAGCCTGAGTTTTTCTGGTACGCAAAACCGCATCCAAACCATGTAATTACACTTTTCATGCGCAGTGTTAGAGATTAAAAAGTAGCACATGGAGGCTCACCAATATTCAGCAGCTTTTTACATCTATGACACACATGCGTGTGAGCTAGTGCATCAATGTGCTTCTTGTTGAGCCTGTGACTCACAAGAGCTTCTGCTGCTCCATTCAATCGGTCGTAGGTAATAAGCCATTGGGAGACCGGATTAGGATACAGGGCCAAACAGGCGCTGTGACCAAGACCTGGAGGAAGAAAAATAAGAGAGGGAAAGAGATTCGGATGGTGCGTATAGCCCAGGAAGTTTATACTGCTACAGTTGCACACAAGTGATGAGAGGCGGGGCAGCGCAGGGTTCCTGAATAATTTTGACTATATTTTTCACTGAATAATGCATATTGAGTGCTGCAAACTGCACTTCCCTTTAATCAAAATGCTGACGGCGCTGCAAGGAATCTAATCGCACATTGAATTCGGTAATCAAGTGACCCACGTGGAGGGTTGAAAAAAATTTGCTTCAAAAGCGATCACAATCAGGTTGCTCCTTCAACTGTCCTTCATGCACCATAACTGTGTTTACGCAGATCTCCGGGCAGGCTTTGCTATAGGTTTGCTACAAAACCTCAATTATCGGCGCTCCTCTGTGCAATGTCCAAGCACCACCGAAACATCACTATATATCAGACAGAACTTAGCTACTGCTTTTCCGACCAGGAGTCTTCTAGAGCAATTTTGCTGTGCTCTGATATCGTACCCAGAAACAAATTTAAAGCGACATTCTTTAGCTCTGATATCGCGCCCCTCTCAGATAATCTAGATTTTCTCGGCACGCTGAAGACATAACATTTTTTTATGTTAGCCAAGTTCACGGGTATCGCGTTAAAAGGAGGCCGCTTCAAGTCAGCAGTGTGGAAGATTGATAGTTCATATAAATTCGCCTTACTGGACGCGAATATGCTGACTTGCGAGTCTTGAATCCATGTGCAAGGAACCTATTTATATTCGTTTTGTAAAGGGCGCGATTTACTTCAAGAAACATGTTAATAAAGCAAGCGAGAATAAAGGGAATCATCCATTTTATTTGAAGCGTGTGTAGCGCTTGCATAAAACATTACCTTGCTCAAGGGTACCGAGATAGAGGTCATTTTTAATGCTCCATCAGTAGAAGCTGTTGCGCTGCGTGCTTTCTTTCTGCTTGTGCCCCGCAACCGTCACTGCTTTTGCAGCCAATCGGTGCGGTTGTCAGGCGGCTTAGCAAATTTCGACTTACCGGAAATGTCAAGGTATAAACTGATACACATTCGTAAGCAAAATACTCCTAAGGAATGTTATTAGCGCTGAATGCTTATACTCCATCGAACTCGATTCCTGATTAAAGTGGAAAGAATGTGTAGCTTGTGCAAATGAATGGAATAGCGTTATCAAAGTCAAATAGCACGCAGCGAAACCTATCAACAGAAATATAGCAGCTCATGTAATACCCCTTAAATGGGGCCTTTGAGGATTGAATAAATAAAAAAAAAAGCTCTTGCATTACAATTCCGTACCTACGGGACGCTTAAGCTGAGTTGCCATAAATTCCCTGAGAATTCCTGTACTGCACGAGCATTGAATGATCAGCATCGCTCCTGTTCCTTCTCATAAATAGCCTTTTGCGCTTAGAAATTCATGCTGATAGAATATTGACGCACCACCGAGCTGGTGCAGTGCTTAGGGCGCTCGACTACCGTGCCCAAGGATGGGAGATTGAATCCATGTCGAGGCGGCCGCTTATCAATGGAGAAGAAAAACAAGGCACCCGTGTGCTTTGCGATATCAGTGCACGCTAAACAACTACAAGTGCTCAAATATTCCAAAGCCCTCCACTATGGCGTCTCTCATAGCTTGGATCGCTTGCGACGTTAAACCCTACAAACCAAGCTCCGTACGTGGAGCCGAAAATGTAACCTTGATTTTTTTCACAATTGCTCAGTGCATGTCTAGTTTTAACGGCCTAGCTCAGAGATATATGGAACTCGGTTAGGCAGTGTAGTTCCTTGTTACTTTACGTTATTACTTTACTGCGAAAGATAAAGCAGTAACATTTGTGGGGCAGTGTTTCGTCGTTTCCTTTATTATTAGTAATCATGTCATTATTGAAAGTAAACAAAGTCGGGTTTTTCTTATACCATACTTTATTGATGTTTTTTTGTAAGTGCCCGTAGCTCCTGTTCTCGCTCAAGAGCCCAAGCTGGCGACCATATGCAAGCAAGTGGTAATTGAGATTTTCCTTTAGGGTTTGCGATGCACGTACAGTCATTTCCACATTTCCGTCCTATGTATGCACCCAGACCGCACTGCACGAGAAACAAAAAAACAGGTATAGGAGAAGATCAAAAAAATCTAATAAGCAATTATGGTACTCTATAACGCTAATTTGAGAGCAGCTATTGAAGCGTTTCTCTATATATTGTGGCCAATAATTTCACGGATGCTCGTTTGCCTGTATGTATGTGTGGATGTATGTACTTACGTACCTATGTGATACGTACAGTATTCGCCGAAAGTAACCAGGCTTGACGGTTTCATTTTCGGGGCTGCGGCGGCTGCGGGACGTAGAGATATGCGTAGTTTGTCGATTGACAATGGAAGGTTCATCGCCTCAGTGTAGCGGCGCCACTCGCTGGTTCTCGCCAGCCACAAACCGCTTAAAATGAATAAGTTCAAGAAAGGGGAGAAGTGGCGTCTGAGGTACTGCCGGGAGCACCGCACGCAGGTAAGCGCATTGTTTACGTAAAGCATTGAATAAGGTATATGTGCTTAAAAATCCTCGCAGACAGCATTGAGCGTGTGCAAAGGCACTGGAAGTCGCTCCGGGACAAGCTTCAAGTAGCAGTCGAACTGTTTCGGGCTGCGAAGTCTTGGAACAGCACAGGAGCGCGCGTGCCTGAGACGCTTCATCGAGTTGCGTACTCTTTACAGCGTTATCAGGGCGTGGAACTGGGCGAGTGGGCGCCTTGCTCGTGCGCCTCTCCTGCGCCCCATGGAGTGGTGCCTTAAGAAGTATGTGCGCCGATTTCGTGATACTTCCCCTCCCTTAATAAACATTGTCCTACAATGATCTCTATGCACATGAACATCGCACGCACATGCATGCACTACCAAACGACACAGGGCGAATACAAACACAACGCACACCAATTGCACAAGCTTCAGAAACTGAAATAAAAGTCTTAAAATACACATATCAGTGAAATGATGTTCCCGAAATTATCACTTGGCTACAGTAAACAGCCGTCAGTGTTTTGTACAGTTGGCCAGTGCGTGCATTGTGAACAGTTGCCTGGACGCAGAGCTATTGCGGAGGCCCGCCCGATGGGCCGAGTGCTCAGTGACTTAAGACATTGCGGGTGGGCCTCAAGCAAACTACTGTATACTGTACCATAGTGTATATATTTCTTTTATTTTTACTTACCCTTTTCTTTCTCCTTATCACTCACCTCTTTGATTTCCTCTACCTTCTCCTCGCTATCCCTTTATTTCCGCCGCCCCAGTTCAGGTGCTTCAGATATAAGATAGCAGATACCGGGGCTAGGAAACATCTTTTCTTTCCTTTTGTACATACAATAAATAACCACTACAACATAACCACTACAGTAAACGCACACTTCAAAACGTTAAAAAGCGGCAACACAGTCTACTAAATGAGAAGCGCACAGACCCAACGCATACTTTGGCCCATATTTCCAAACACGACATCCACCTTCTGCTTGAAATAGATTAGTTCCTCTCCACTTTTCAGGCACGCGAGTGCTGTTTCTAAAATGCATTGAGTTTTCTTCCTTTCCCGCCTCCTACTCCTTTTCCTACTTCATTTCGGGCTTCGTGTCGGCCTTCTAGTTTTTTCTCGGCTGTGCTGTTCTCTTTGCAATCCTTCAACGACTTCTTCCTTGTCTTTCTACGGGGCATTCTCCGGTCTGCTTCACCTTTTTTGGCAGGGCTGAATTCTTTTCTTTTCATTTAGCTTTCTTTCGCACCACTGTTCGAGGCATGCTTGCTCCTGTTTCACTGGCATAGTTAAATAATTGTTTTATTGATGGGCATCTCGTTAAGAACCCCTTTGTTCTCCATGAATCCTTCCAATTTTCTCCCTTTTCTTTACGACCTTTAGTCGTACCTTCATAGAGCAGGGCTCATTTTCCTCTGGGTACAATTCACTTAACTTTTAATTACCTCCTGCTCCTTGAAACTTTCAATGAACGTTTTCATCGCAGTGCAGCTCTCGGTATCGTCCATTTTTGAATCTTCCAGGTTAGAATCGGCAGTGCCGCTCTCCACAGAGAAAACTGGTTCCTCATCTTCCTCAGCGGGAAGAACCTCCGCGGTAGTCGAGCTGTCGCTCAAAACCGGTTCATGAATATCTGGAAGATTGCTGTCCTCAGCTTCAGCTCCACCCGAGCTTTCGTGCTCTCTATTATTTGACAGCTCCTCTAGGTTAGTTATGCACTCATATATGGTGCAATTTAATTTGGAGCTAGAATCCTGTCCTTCTTCCTCTTCCGGCGAACAGAACGTGCATTAGCCTTCCCGTTCACCAAATGCCTTCGCAGCTCGTGCGCAACATGTCGTCTCGCAGGGCACAATTTGATTTCCCTGAGAAATCGTAGCTCCAGTTAGGTCCTCTCTATCCGAAATATCTTTTGCAGGAACGGGCTGTTTCGCAAGCTTACTCTGAATTCTAGAGCTATATTCCACAGCACATGTGGTTGTAAACGAAACAACCGTTTCGATCTGCCTCCTAATACGGGGAAAATACAGGGAAAGGTAACCTCCATAATCTCGCTAATACCTTTCAACCGCTGACCTCAGCCAGCTTCTTCGGAAGTATATCTGTCTGTTTTAAGAATTCTCTTTCTTTCTTTAGCCTACCCTTGTTGTATTCTCTTTCTTGTTCTTCTAAATGCCACTCTCTTTCTTTTTGTTGTCTTTCTGCCTGGGCTTGCTTCCTGAGCCATTATGTCTGTCTTTTTGCGTTAACTTTTTCTTTGTCCACATTTTCTCGCCGCTATGCTCTTTCTAGACCCTTCTTTGGGCTCAGCGCAATAATCTCGTTGCAATTCATTTGGAGTCTGAACTTCCCAAATGCTGACAGAATAGCACTATTCGGTGGATCCTACACAATCGCTTCAGCGCAGCACCTCTTGCTATCGCTTTGCTTCTCGCTGTTTGCGACCTGGTGGTAAACCGTATATACTCATATAAATTTTTCTGAGCTTGAGGGCACTAAACGTGCTATCGAGGACGCCAAAACAACTCTCACTGGTTAATCATCATCATCATCAGCCTGACTATACCCACTGCAGGGCGAAGGCCTCTCCCATATTGCTCCAATTAACCAGGTTCTGTGCTAGCTGCATCCTCTTAACCCTTGCGAACTTCTTACCCTCATCCGCCTACCTAACTTTCTGCCGCTCCCTGCTACGCTTTCCTTCCATTGAAATCCAGATCCAGTTTGTAGCCCTCAGCGACCATCGGATACTATTCGCACTATATGTCCTGCCTATGTCCATTTCTTCTTGATTTTCACTAGAATGTCAGTAACTTCAGTTATTTCTCTGACTCACTCTGCACGCTTCCTATCTCTTAATGTTACCCCTACCATTTTTCGTTCCATAGCCCTCTGGGTTGTCCTCAACTCAAGTAGAACCCTCTTGGTTAGCCTCCACGTTTCAGCCCCATAGGTGAGTACAGGTAAGATGCAACTGTTGTATATTTTCCTCTTGAGCTATACCGGTAACCTGCTAGTCATAATCTGTGAGTGCTTGCCAAATGCGTTCCATTACAATCTTATTCTTCTTGTTATCTGCGGTTACTACCTGTCCTAAATAGACACATTCGCCTACTACTGCAAGTGCTTCGCTGCCAAACGTAAACTGCTATTCCTTCCTGAGGCTGTTGAACATTACCTTAGTCTTCTGCAAATTCATTTTCAAGCCTACCTTTCTACTTTTCCTGTCTAGGTCATCTATCATTCTTTGCAGTTCATCTCCTGAGTTACTTAGCAAGGCAATGTCATCAGCAAATCGCAGATTACTGAGGTATTTTCCATCTACCCTTATCCCTAACTGCTCCCATTCCAAGTCTCTGAATACTTCCTCTAAGCAAGCTGAGAATGAAACTGGAGAGATTGTGTCTCCTTGCCTAACACCTTTCGTTATGGGAAATTTGTTACTTTTTTATGCAAAAGTAGGGTTGCTGCGCAGCCACTATATATATCTTCTAGCATTTTCACGTATGGCTCGTCTACCCCCTGATTTCGCAATGCCTGCATCACCGCCGTGGTTTCTACTGAGTAAATTGCTTTTTCGTACTCAAAGAATGCTGTGTATAAGGGCTGGTTATATTCCGAACATTTTTCTATTACCTGTTGTATGTTTGGGATATGATCGGTAGTAGAGTACCGTTTCCGAAGCCCTACTTGATCCTTTGCTTGATTGCAATGTGAGGTTGTCCTAATTCTATTAGCGATTACCTTAGTAAATACGTTATACGTAACAGACAGCAAGCTGATTGGCATGTAATTTTTAAGCGCCTTAGCGTCCCCTTTCTTAAGAATGAGGACAATGTTTGCGTTCTTCCATGGTTCCGGTACCATCGATGACACCAGGCACTGCGTATACAGGGTGGCCAGTTTTTCTAGCACGATATCCCCCCCGGCCTTCAACAAAGCTATAGTTATCTGATCCTCTGCAGCTGCTTTCCCCCTTTTCATAGTTACTATTGCTTTTTTAACCTCTTCATTCGTCACTGGTGGAACATCTGACTTTTTTTCCCTACCGCCAATCTCATTACGGTCATGATTACTTTGGCTATACTGTAGAGATCAGTATATAACTCCACGGCTAATCTGACTATTTTGTCCATATTCGTGATGATGTTGCGCGTCTTCTCCCTTAGCACATACATCTGATTTTTGCCCATGCCTAATTTCTTCTTCACCGCTTTAAAGCTTCCTCAGTTCTTTCAATTTTCTCCATCTTATACATCCTTACATCGGCCACTTTGCGTTTATTGATTATCTTTGATATCTCTGCCAATTGTGTCTTAACTGTTGGAAGCTTTCATACTCTGTCGTTTCTTATTCAAATGTTTCGTCTCCTTAGACAGCTTAGCGGTATTCTCTCTAACTATCCTACCACCTACTTCTACAGCGCACTCAGTACTGGTATCTCTGAAATTATTCTTTATTGCTTTTAAGGTAACGTCGCCATCTTCGTTTACAGCTGAATATCTGTTCTGTAGCGAGATACGGAACTCTTCTGCCCTTCCCCTCATCGCTAATTCGTTGATGGACTTCTTTCTTACTAATCGGGCGCGTTCCTTCTTCAGATTTAGACAAATCGGGATCTCACCATACTGTGGTCACTGCATCGCACTTTCCCCATTACCTCTACATCGTGCATGATGGCGGGGGTTGAACACAGTATGAAGTCAGTTTCATTCGGGTAATAATTTTGAATTATTAACGATGCACCACTAATGGTGCAAACGCACCCAGACGCCCTTAGAATGAGTTCGAGTAACATTTCCGGTCTCAACGGACATGTCCTCGACTTGCGTTGCAATAGCATCCGGAATTCAACAACCTTGTAGTGAGCGAAGGGGGTGGCCGTTTGGAGCCCAACTTTTGCCGTTTCAAGCTAGAGTAACAGTTGCGTTCAGCAGTACTAAACAAATAAACAAAAATAAACTTTATACATAACAAGAGACGATACAGAGGAAGTCACTAACACATAAAATACAAATACATGAGCCTCACGGACATGTAATGCTTAACATGCAACTAAAGAGGCATTCAGTAACAGAGAGATTTTGAAACACCGAACAATACACGAGCGAGTCAAATGAACAAACCCAAATTGTTCACCGGGCACTGTCGCAGACCGACGCCTACAGATTGAATATGTGGCCGCCATATAGGACGAGCGCCACTCCCTCGCTGATCTGTGGGCTAGCCAGCAGCGTGTGAACCCCGGGAGTCGAGCAGTAGCACTTCCGAAACACTGGTTGGCTGTTCAAACGACGCGACCACAATAAATTGGTCGGGCCGCGTCTGTCTGTTACGACGCGCCAACGCCGGCGAGTCCAAGCACGTAACTTCGCTCGTTTAAGCTATCGTCCTTGTTAGCAGTGTATTGAGCCTTGCATGCTCAACTGAATGTTAGGGTCCCTGTTGGGGGACAGAGCGCCACGAAGACGCCTCTGCTGGCACACCCTTTTTTTGAGTATTCGGCATCATTTTTTTACCTTGCGTGCCCTGCTGTACAAGTCAGCATTAAAATCGCCGTTTTGGAGGCTTCAAAACACGACAAACTCGAGGAGTCGACAAAGTCGACATCTTTTTGTCTATGTACCCTCTTAGGTCAAGAACAAGAGAGTGGCCGGTGAGGGTGATTTCTCTGTTTTGCGCTTTGCAACAGCTGAATACAGTAAATGTGAGACTCAAGTGCTGAGAAGCTTGCAAAGAAAAGTATTTTGGACATGACGGCCTTTCAAACTGATGTCGCGAACAGCCTAATCGCTTGCAGCAGCACACCTAAAACATCCGGTCGGCCAACTAGCGAGTACTCAGAGCCGTTTGCGAAGAATGATAGACCGCATTTACTACTGGCAGCTAACATTAGGTAGGACAGCTACTACCACATGCAGGTACATGTCAACAGATTGAACTCACAGCCCTGCCATGAAGGATGCACAGTGAAGTGTCAGATTTTCTGCTGCACGGGCCGCCTCTCTTTGCGTATATCTACTCGGAGCAATTCCTCATACTCTTTTCACTATAACTATTATCCAAAGCGATTGTAATTAAGAAATCAAGCGATAACCCGTTAACTGTCTTTTGTGCCGGATATCTTCCGAAAGACACTATAGCACTATCCGCTAGT
>JAJIZL010069556.1:0-18544 GCA_023969395.1 Amblyomma maculatum
AAACAAACCGTTCAAGATATGTCATCTCGGTCTTGAAAAGGTGAACCGATGTACCACTCACACGCTTTCCCTCTATTTCTTATGTGAAACGCCTCCAAGACCTCGCGTGCCTTCATATCTCTACTTCTGCCCAGAATCTATCTCATGAAGCCGTGGTTCACATATCTTTCAGTGCACGCATATTTTCCCCCCCCCCCCTGCATGTTTTGCCGCTCGGTTGCACACGAAGCAATTTGCACAATGCTGTGAAAGATGTGCACCTCCTGGTTCTTTTTGTGATAGTGCCTGTTCAGCTGCACGGTCATTCACACAGCGCCTCGATTGGCCCACATAGGCTTTGGCGCAGGCCAGTGGTATCTCGTATATTACTCCTATGCAGCACTTCACGTAGTGCTTGCCATGTTTTTTGCTGCAAGCGCCCTCCTTTTCATTGCTCGAAATGCGCGCGCATAATTGTGCAAGCTTTCGTGGAGCGGAAAATACGACAGGCACGCCATGTCGATTTTCAACCTTTTTCACATTGTGTGGAACCCTGTGAAGATAGGGTACCACTTCTGGTTTCACGCTTGGCTTTCTTGTCTCGCACGACTTTTTGAACATTACACGTTTGGTTTTCCTTAGGAAGGCTTCAGCATCACCAGTGATTACCGAGCTTGAGAACCCCACCATAGCAAATCAATCCACTTGCTTTTCAAAGCTCGCCTGCATAGTATGTTCACACGACTTCACAAGGGCAGACCCAAGGCAGAGGTTAGCAATAGCGCGTTTCGCAGTCTTTGAATGAGCTGAGGAATAAGGCAGCGGCTCCTTCCGTGCTCGAGGCGAGTATTGCCAACACACATGATGCTCGCCCAAGGTAATACTTAAATTCAAGAACTGAAAACATCCTGGCAAAGGGAGTTCACGAGTAAAACACAATTCCTGCCCCTCTTCTTGAAAGTTGGCTAAAACTGGGCTTACAGCATCTGTGTAGGTCAAATCTTTCTGTTCTTTAATAACTATTAGAAAATCAACATACCTGAAAACGTTTAGTACTTCCTCCTCTGTCAAACTGAGTTCTAGGTTGCGGTCATTAAAGGCTAAAAAAATGTTAGCACAGGGGCTACGCAGGATCTGATGCAAATCCTTTGTCTTTGTCGGTAAAAGCTTTTATCAAAAGATACAAACGTCACACTGAGATGAAATTATAGCAGCTTCATAAAATTACTAATTGACACACCTGAGGAGTTCTGAAATCAACTGTGCCGCTACTCTCAATGGCATCCCTTACAGAAGTGAACAAGGCATCATGGAGCACAGAATAAAACAAGTTCTCGACATCGACTGAAAACACATATCCAATGGATGCATTCCCCTCGAGAAACTTGACATCTTTTGAACTTCTGGTATCAAATGGATAATGAACATTAAGAAAAGTGAGCTGCTTCTGCAGTATTTGCTGAGAACATGCTGCCAAGTACTATTCTCCCCGACTACTGTTCTAAAGAGAACCGAAGGTGAGAATGGTACTTGCCATGTTGCTGGAGAGTCTGAGGCTTTTTGGCATGTTTCTGATGGGTTTAGTCATGGCTGCAACCATCCTTTCATGAACAGAACACCTGCCCTGTTGGCTGATTGACAGGTGCCTTATAATCTGTGGCATGCAAGTATCAGCGCAGTTGCTTCTATTCACAGTTCCATTAAGGAGGCTATGACAGCTCATGTGAGTTAGGTCTTGACAAATGCACACTTGACATTTGATGCAGGATTCATCATGCACTGCAAAGTTATCCTGAGTATATATGATATTCTCAAAGATCCAAACTGTACGAGTCTTCACAGCATCACCTTTTATTTCAATCAGCCAGGGTGCCGATAACAGAGTTTTAACCTTTACTGATCTGGACTTGTACTCCCGTCTTGCAGACTTTAAGAGCGATGGTGAAGGTAAGGAAAGTCTTTGGCTCCAAAGTAGTACACAAACCAAATTATCAAAGCAATCAAATTACATAATGGAAAAACCTCGCCACAAGACATGGTAAAAACAGAAGATCATGACTGCTGTTTCTTTTTTTTGACAATGCAAATTCGGTTCTCATAAACTAAGAACCTAGTAGGGTGATAGAAATTTTGTACTTTATAAAAGCAGTACTCATAGTCATATCATAGGACATACCCTCTTCCACTTTGTGCTAACTACCTGAACGTTTTAATATGATGCGTTGTTCAATTAATTTATGTCCTATGAGACCTGCAGAAAGGGGAAATTTTTTTGTCTGCAATGCACATACAAAGCCAATGTGAAAGCAATACCTTTGCAGAATGTGCGCATTTCTTGCAGTTTAAAAAGGTTAGACTTTTTTCAAACACAATGGAAAACATAGGTCTAAGTCATTCAGTTCCACTATAGTTTTATTATAAACACTAGAAAAATTTTTGTCATAATTTTATTGTATGGTGAAGGAACAGTGCAAGGGACGAGACACAGTGACACGAGGAAGCGCAAACACTCGCACACCTCGTGTCACTGTGTCCCGTGCCTTGCGCTGTTCTTTCATCATGCAAAACCAACTAGCCCGCCAATTCACTCTTATAGATTTTATTGTGTTGCTCACTGAAAATTTCGCAATGCAATGAAAGATTAAAATTAGAACAAAAGACAATCACATGCCTTTGAAGGGATCTGAACTAGGAATTGTAAATATCCAGAAATTTTGTATGGCTTAAAAAATGTTTTTTTTTTCCCCAAGTTCTTCTAACAAATTAAACATTTTGGAAAAAACATGACAAGAACAGCATGGAATTATTTGCTAAAAAGCATGACTTAATAATGACAAGCTTTATCAGATCATTCATAAGCTAGTTTAGGCCATGAGACACATATTCAAAACATGTGATATGCGCTTGCAACAATACCACAGGCTGCTTTTATGCTGCTGGCGTAGCTGCGATTAATGCCACTACTATATTCTGAACATTTCAGTCACTTAAAGCATCCCCCCAGCTACATAAACCACTACATTTCGGTGTGATGATTGTTGCCTGTTTTGACTATCAGTTGATTAATGGTTTTGGTTTATGCATTCACAACCAAATTTATGAGTGCCTCACTGTGCATGTTAGTCAATCTGGCTTTCAAAACCATTTGAAATGAAGCATTTTTCAAGGTCTCTATATGATTCTTCACTCATGTGTACTTCAGGTCAAGCAAAGTTCCACTTAGTAGGTACTCAGAAGCTTGAGCTAACTTGGCGTCAATCCTTCAAGAGGCATTAGCTGAGAAATGCGCGTGACATAGTCAAGTGTGGCAAAACTGTGCATGTCACGTCTCCACTTGCTACCGCTGCCTCGTGCTGCGAGCTTTCAGTTGTTCTGTCCCCTTCTTTACAGTAGTGTACGGAAGACAAGCTGAGATATTTCACTTCACTATATTGAGTTTTTACTACAGCAGAGTTTACTACTGTAGTTACTAGATGGCAGTGCGAAACTTTCTTGCACAGCATTACTGTATAGCCTGCCGAAGAGAACTTTCCCAAAGAGAACTAATCTCGCTCTCCAAGAAGAGTTGTATTTTTTTCGTGTCGTGTGCAGTGTACAGCAACATGTCCAGCAATTCTGTTTGACTTGCACCGTGAATAAAAGCATTAAATTTTACTTGTGCTCAGCCTGGCACATCCATGTGACCTGCCTTCAGCCCACGTCCTTGCAGCACTAAAGTCTGAGAAATGCTGTCTTCAACATGCGATGACAACTCTGCAGCAGTGGCTGGGTGGTTAGGCATTCAAGTACCGAGTCGGGGGACATAGGTTTGATCCTGGTCGCAGCGGCTGCATTTCGATGGAGCGAGAAGCAAGGTGCCCATGTAATTTCGGATATCAGTGCAGGTTAGAGTCCCATGTTCTCAAAATTAATTGGGGCCCTCCACAACGGCATCGCTCACTCATAAAAAATTTCACGGAATGGAAAGGTGGTACTAAAGGCACTATCACATTTACTCTTAAGGCGAAGTTTGAGTGTCTCTCTACTTTTTCTCACATGTGTGATTTGTTATTCAAGGATCCCAGTGGGTTTAATTAACTGCCCTCATCTTTAAAGGAGCTGCCCAATCAGTGCCTAGCCATGTCACCTGCCAACTACCATCAGGTTGTAATTTTTTGCTCACAACACAGTTGGAAGGATTTTCTAGGGAAGAGGGCCTCTAAGGCTGTCACATGAATATGCATTCATGCACTTTGAACTCGGGTGACTACAGTTTCTGGACCAAAAAGGTACATATAACCTAGCAGCAACGAACAATTGTCAGTATCCTTCCTTTAACTGTGCTTTGTAGGCCATATCTGTTAGCAGCTTCCTAGCACCCTCTACAGACAAAAGCTTGCGGATGTGTGTTATCAAACAGCCTGGTAGGTACCATAGGTTTTGATGGAACCAATAAGCTTGAATTGGTTGTGAAAATGTTATGAACTCTGGGGACTATGGTTTCTGGGCCAAAAAGGTACATTTAATCTAGCAGCAATGAACAAAACTTGGTGGCATTCTTCGTTGAACTGTGCTTTGTAGGCCATATCCTACCTGCAACTCAAGTCTGAAGAGGTCTGTACCCACATTATGTCAGTTGTTCAGCTGTCCCCTTTCTTAGCAACCGAACTCTCGTCTTCATTCATGCTGCATATACATTTAGTATGTTTCCTTTTTGTTGTGGCATGAAAGGATTGGATAACCACAATATTTAAGATGACTACTGGCATTAGCACTCCAGTATTAAATTCAACAAGGACTTTATGACGTCTTAAATTACACAGCAGAAGTCAAACTGATTGAAGCACTATTGATTTGCTAATGTACCGGTGAAAAACACAAGAACACACGATTTCAACAAAGACAGGCAATTTCCTGCAATTTGTTTACTGCACGGCAGTGACATCTGAACAACACGCACGAGCTGTTATAATTTGGTTAAAAAAAAAAAGTTGCATGCATCTGCTCAGGTGTATGTATGTAGGGTATGCTGTATAACTATTTCTAAAGAAAAAAACACTTTGACTAAAATGTGGCTTCCCTGGCTTAGGGAAAGCGAACCACTTTGCGGCTCTTCATCTATTTACAAACAAACACTCTATTACCATCAAGCAAAAAGCCAGGCTTGCTAACCAAGTGTACATACGTTTTACAAAGCTAGAAGTTGCATGTTTCGATTGTAGTTTGTACTGCTTTGTAGTGGATATCTAATGGAAGAGGCAGTAAGTTACACTGATATAATCCACAACTGGTCGGCCTCACAGCTACAAATAAATATAGCAACGACATACCAAACCCCCATAAAAATACTTATCATTGATGTGTGACCGCTTACAGAGTAAAGGATAAAAAATAATGATTTAGGCAACCAGCGCCAAGGCAACGACGAAATTGAGTCGTGTGTGTTGTCCATTTTGGCCTTGAAGTCAGACCAGCTTGCCCAACAGCACAAGCCTCAATCGAACAGTTTGAAGCATGAGCGCTCAAATCTCGAAGCAGTAGTGCAAGTATAACAGTAGAAACTTCAATTAATGACGCACATTTCGTGGCACCACCAAAGAACTATATGGATCTAGCGCCAGTGCAGTCAAACCAGACAGGCAGATGCTTTAAAATTCGGATCAACATTACGCTACTAGCCAGCGCCAAGTACTTGCGGGCAACACATGCGGCAACAGCCGTAGACACCCTATGGTAACAGCGGACCGCGTCCATGAAAACCGCATACATTCAGAACATAAATATCTGTAGTGCATTTCCGTAAGCACAAGACAATTCGCGAAAGCCAATAGTTTAAAATCCGGCTTAATGTGGAAGCAGACGGTGCCTGAAACCAACATCGCTTCAACACTATTGCTGGGAAAAAATGTGGACTTGCAGCGCTACTGTTTCCACACTCGTTTAAGGTTAATTTCAAAAGAAATTCTTTGCAAACCGGGAGGAGCAAAACAAACCTCTGAGATATTCTGAGGAGATAGCGAGCTCGCTATACTGGGCGCAGTCATCTTGCAAAATAACACCAATGACACTAGGAGAAAAAACAAAATCCGTCAAATATAGCCACATTTAACTGTTCCAAAATATGCACGCAAAGTGGTGAATTATATTGTATTTTGTGTTATGACGCGTAAAAAAATTATTTGTAATGTGTCTAAAGGCACATGATTGTATGCGAACAGTAGCAGTAGTCAAGGTAGCAGCGTAGCAACAGAACGCAACCAACGCAACCACAGCGACATTAGCAGCATGGCGCATTGTGGCGCAGCATCATGCGCAGCACGGAAAAAAACGTTACACGGTGGTTTTGAATTCGGACATCATCAAAGTGGAGCCGTGGAGCTTCCATCATCAGGAACGTTGCAAACTTCGGCAGTGGATCATGGCTCGGACCAGCGGACGGAGACCCGAGGACGACGAGCAGCGTAGGTGCGATGTGTTCCATGCAGTGAGAACTAAAAGATGACCCTTCGTTTAGGACTCCATACGGGTGTTGTAGCTAGAACGCAGCTCAGGGCTTATTCCGAAGCACACGTCTCTGGCAAGGCTGTAAACAACCTAATATTTGAGACGGGGCCTGCTGTCCTAAAAAGACTAGGGTACTGCAGCTTTCTTCAGAGGCCTGCGGCTGTTTCGTTGGTGATACTCTGACGATGCGCGAGTGCTGCCATGGCTTTGTGCAAACTTTCAAAAGCTGCATTTCAAAATGCGCAAAATAAGAGAGCTAGATAATGCAACCATGGTACATACTCTCTAGGTAAGTATGAACTTCATGCTGCAAACTGAATTAAAGCTCAATTATTCAGCAATCTTGATTCAAAGGTAATTGTGTGAAATGTAGGGACAAGGAAGAAATAATTAAGCCACCATCTTCCACGACTGCACAAATGCAACGACCCTACTGAAAAAACTGTATGTGAGCTGTACAAGAAAGTGTGAGAGTGATTGAGAATGTATAAGAATATGTGAGTTCTTGGGAGATTAAACGTGGATTTATGAGAGCACGTAGAGCCACTGTGCAGGAACGCATGAGATTGTACAAGTTCTTGTGAGTTTGAATGAGCCCATGAGCGAGCTCACAGAAGCACGCACAGCCACTGTGCAAGATTAAATGAGAATGAGCTGGTCACGTATTTGTGCGAGCTTGTAGAAGCACATGGAGCCAGTGCGTGAACAGATGCTCTAAGAGAGCATGCAAACTACGTGGCCATGTACATGCTTGCATGCTAAAAAATTAGTCGTTGAGACTGTGTAGGTCCTTCCAATATGAAAGAGGTCAAAGTTAGAGCTTTCATATAATGATTACTTCATGATTATTTGCGACAGGTACACTTTTTCATATTTCACAATTTTGGTCTTGGCTTGCAGCACATTTTCAACATTAGTAGAAAAGTGCTTGCTTCCTTTCATTATGCAGAAATCTTTATATGACAACATGCACGCTGAGCAACAACTACTCGACATATCGAGCTCACTGTAAAACAATGTCAAAAGCGAGATACTTCAACTAGATCTAATAGCATCATTTGCTTCTCTTTCAACCATTCGTTTCTGAAAGTTGGACGAAGCCATAGCTGCACGACAAAGGCTGTGTGCACAACATTGATGTGTTGCCTGCCAAGTAGATGACGGTCAAACTGGCGATCAAAATCTCCGTTACATTGTGTTTTGCATATGAATGGAGACAACTCACTATAACTGCACACTATTACCACCATTAGGCATCACAAGTTTGTATGAAGAACTGGCTTCGAGTTTCATCTGCAGAAGGAAAAGCAAATGTGATAGCAGAAATGTGAAAGCCAACTCCAGTACTAAACTTCACGAGCTCATATTCACTTGTAAAGACCACAGAAAGACAATTCTTAAACGACTGAACAGCACTAACAGATGGGATGGGAGAGAAGATGACAAGAATTCTGCTTCTTTATCTCCCTTACTATCTTAGAGCACTGTCTCAATCGACTCATTATAACCAACCAGCCTGACTCTCTTTTTCAGCACAAGGATAGGCTGAGCAAAACAGCTCCTACAGCCTTTTGAGTTTTGACTTGCACATCTACACCTATATACACCATTTTTAAGTTTCCTGAGAATATAGCAAAAATTTGCTAAACTGCACTACTCTGAATTGAAGCTTTCTGCTGCGTAATGACACTTGCAAATGTTGTCCGTCTCAATGTCAAATAAAAAGAAAAAAAAAGAAAGGATTGAATCGGTGATCTTAGACTAATGAAGAGATACACAAATCCTAGTACTTTATGAGAGGTGATACCAACAGTATGTGTTGCATCTTGAAGCTATGCACACTATACACATATATGCTGAATCATCATATTGCAAGGAAATGTATTTTAGATGGCATATTTTTCAGTGTAACTGTAGGCTGCGTCACGCGAGATGCATTGAGGAAAGCTGCACGTGCAACTCCACGAATATATGTTGTGCAGTTTCCACCAGCAGTGCATAATCAGTATGCTGCATGGAAAGAGCAGCTTGATTGCTTTAGCTTCTTTACTGTATGCTGTAGGCGACAGAGATAAGTTGAAATATCTGTATGGTCAGTTTCTTAATTGAAGTAAAGAGCGTGCAAACACCCCACACTGCCTTCACTTGAAGCTTGACCGGTAAGCTATTTTTGCATATCGCATATCTTTCCTGATTGAGAGTTCAGGCTTTCACCCCGCTGTCCTTGCTTTTGCTATAAGCTACAGGAATTAAAAAATTTCGTCACCATTTAAGGGTTAAACACTGAAGTAGTGAGGCACATATTACACAAGAAACGATCGCTCTCAGGTGACCAGTTGGAGCTGACAGCCATAGATGTGGCGCCTATGAAGGAACAGCGGGCGAGCCGAATTAGGCTCGCCCACTGTTTTTTATGAGCGAGCACAATTCAGCATCTTCTGTTTCCAAACAAATCACTTGATCTGTAAAACGCCGTACATTCTTTCAATATTAACAAACAAACAATTGCCACTTTTACTGTTTATGAACAGGAGTTTTCGCAAGGAGCATGGCAATGAATTTGGGCCAAAGCTCCGATTCGCCGAACCACAGACCGCCGTCAACTAACGTCCATGACAAGCAAAGCACGCAGTTAGTTTGTCCAGCATCGCGAGAAAAGAAGCGAAACTCACGGTGGTCTTTCGCTAGCACTGCTAATTTTTGAATGTACAAACTACAGGCGCGTATACACGACAAACATGCAGCGTTAGCGCGTAGACGCCCGACATCGTGCTTGCCACTGTTCGGCGAGCAGCAAAGTCGTTAGGTCAGCGACTTCCGAAACCGAAACAAGTCGAAACCAGACGAGGCAGCCGAAGCGGATCGAAGTGCTAGCCGTAGCCATTATGAGTAGGTGGCGTCGCGCCTTTTTCTCTTGTGTGCTGTTGGGGCGCCTTGCTGCTTGCGGCTTCATTATTTCGAGATATACGAGGCACAGAGCGCAACAAAATAGCTCGTGCGATGTGCAGAAGCGTGGTAAGGTTGTGTGAATACCTGTGCAAAAAGTGTGCTCGCGTGCCCGACAGGTAGTGCGTTTCCTTTGTGCGCTCTCACTGCAAACACTACGCTGACGACGGGACTATTGGAGGGCGGCCACCACCCGGCATACATACGACATCTCGGAGGTTATTTAATTTCCATTTTCCCTGTACATTCTCCTAAAAACTTTGCGCAGAACTGATGATGCATGCCAACACAGCGCTAGTTCGTAAACATCAAGACGCGCATGTCATTATAACATACGGTAGTTTGCTTTTGACGAGGGAAGGGTGAATGCGTTTGCTGTGTCTAGGAAAAGAGACAGCTAGTGCCAGGGGCTGCACGCTCAGAGTAGAATATGCCGTACAAATCATCACTCGTAAGACCATTGCGGGGTGCACGATGCTGGCGCCTACTGCAATTCAGCCTTCGGCAAGAATTTAGAATGGGCCAGTTCTAAGTGCCTCGACCCGGGCCTTATGTTGCGCTGCAGTTTAAGATCCGGCGCTTGTGCAGTTGCAACTACACGGATTGAATAAGCGGTAAAACCTACCTGCGTTACTACAGGGCTAGAATTATTCTTATGTTCCATAAATATTGCGGATTACGAGGTATGGAGCCGGCGAACATGCGACGGCAGTATGATTCAGCAGCAACCGTACTTAAATTCCATTGTCGAGCCTTGGGTAGTAGAAGGGGAAAAAAAAACGTTTTTAGCTATTTTGAATTTTTTCGCCTGTATTGTGCTTGATATTTTCTTTTTCATACTTTGGTCGTGACTGAAGTAATCCCCAAAAACTACTAAGCGCATATAAATGACAGACACCAAACTCAGACTTTCAGTCCAGACATGTCAGTAAGGTGTAAAGGTAATTATGCATTCAACAGTACCAATAGTATTGATTTTCTTGTTTAATTATTTACAAATGAAGCGAAAAAAATCTGACTTAGTGCTGAGATGCCCCATTGGCATCTTCTCTGATATGAAATGTGAATCAAAATGTGCAGTTTTTCCGTACTCAGTATACCACTGATTCATCACAGATGTGAGAATATGAAATTCATGCAAGTTTCAAAATGAAGAGTGCATGCAGAATTCGAAGCAAAACAAGCCTTTGATTAAAGTATCATTCAGTTGTGGTGTTTTTGTTTAAATTTATGCATGTTTTGTAGAAGCAACAGTAGAGTTGATATGGAATTAGTGTTGTGTCTGGATCTAGATTATGGATGGCTACCACATTTATGAATTGCTTGGTTGCCACATGCACTTCCAGACATTGTTTGAACAGTCACATCACATTCTGCATTTGGCTTCTTTTTACTTTTTTTGCATGGAACTGTTTCCACTTTAGAGTGTGTAGCCTTTCACAATTCATAATTGATCGGGTGAGCATGTTTTGGCATGATAAAAGGTTTGGAAGTTCGAGAGCATTGGCCCTTCATGATGCACAAGGGGCAGACTGCTTACTGCACTGGTACCACTATCTTCCTAGATTCCTAGATATCACTCATATTTCTATACAGAATACATGTTTTCAGAAATCCATATTTCTTGTCCGACTTTGCACATTCTTCAGTTGACATAATGGGAGCTAGGGACGAACTTTTGCCTTTCTTGGTGCACTGCTCCTATTTCGTTTAAAGAGCCGCCACATTTTGTGTAACCCGAGTTGGGGTGCAAACACTGCATGTTCATAGGGTGGTCAGGGAGCAAACTTGGTGGCGCTGTGAAGGCCATGAACAATATGCTGATGATAGGTTGCCTTTAGACTGACTGGCTTGCATTTCTCGGTGTGTTTTGTATCTGCGAGGGTTCCATAAGCTGCCACATATATTGCTTTGATTTGATGTTGAGGTGACTGGCATGATTAAAAAGTTAATGTGATGATCGATGTCTTCAGAACATTCAGAACATGCTGGGATTGTACTCCTGGCTTAAGTTGCAGACATTGTTTGCTGGTTATACCTTTGAGAGGAAATCTAGTAGATGAAGCTATGGGCAGAGTGCTTGCTTGGTATTCCAACCTAACCACCCAAACTTCACTGTTTACTGGAAACAGATTGTTCAAGCTTCCAGCCTTCCACTTGTTACTCGTACATTGCAGTGAAGTGCATTTATGCCTTGGCACATGGCAGGCTCAGGGGCTCGTTCATCGCCACTGTACTAGGTTAGACCTCCAGTTGACTCGAAATGCCTTTTGCCATTGCCATGAAATAGTGTTTAAAAGAAGGTTCGATGACAGAAATACTGTTTGCTCTCTTAGTAGGTAAAGAAGAGTTAGCATAACATTTCTTTCGAGTTACATTACCTGGCATCTCTAGATGCGCGTTGTGCCTGTTATGGGCACTGAATTCTTGGTGTGAGATCAGAGGTTCCTGCAGAATCGCAGACTTTTATAATGCTACTTAAATTATGAGCAGATCGAGGTGATAGATGACAAGACTTTACTAATGGTCAATTCCAATCACAGGGTTTAGTGACTTACAGAACATTATTTTCTGCTCTTTTTGGAGTAACTGTATTCCAAATGCAGATCCGGAACACAAGTCCCATCTTCCCAATGCAGATGGGGAGCGATTGCTGAGCCAAGATCGGTCCCTGGAGCAGTGAATTGTTCTTCCGAAATCAACAGAACCGGCTAGAAGTTTGCTTGAGTATTTGTTCAGCTGCACCTTCTATTTCCAGTAGCATGCTCTGCTGTGCTGACTGTGCCCTCTGTGCTCCATAATAGATGATCATTACTTGCCACTGCTATGAATGCAAATTGCTGTCATGAACTAGTGCTTACTCTTGAGGACAGCAAGTCTAAGAGTAGCAGTATTATGCAATAATCTTTTTTAAAGACCTCAGCTCGGAGTGTGACTAGAAGATTTTGTGCAGAAATCATCTTTATGTGCTATTCATGATCTTAAAGCCATTCCTGAACTCTGAAACAGTGGAAAGGGTGAACTGCGACTTCCTTTTATTTGAGAATAGTGCCAAAGAAATTTTACCCTGCTTGCCCGCACTCGGCTATACGAAAGAATGGCATAAACTGTTGATGTTATTGCCATCCCAAGGAGCAGCGGGAGAAATGCAGACCTATTACAGGTTTAAAAACAGCTGGCACGTGTAGACGAAGCATGGGCTAGCACACAGAATAACAGGCAATTCTTCTGTCAGTTCATGGGCACCACCTACTTGCGCTGGCATGAGTTCCAAACGCAATCGGGACACAATCTGTACTGGATGCAGGTGCTCTTTTGCGGAGCAGGCAGACCACTTCACTTCTGGGATTGTAATTCACTGTATGTGCAGAGGAAAAGCAGGTGAACGTGTCTCTGCTGGCATATGTCGCATTGCCTGCTGTCATCCTTTTTACTTTCAATATATGCTAATGACAGGAATGCTCATAGCACAAGTAGAGTGAAGACACTGATCTGCGCCATTATGGAAATGCCGAGATGTTAGCATGGGCAAACATCTCTTTGCATCACCGCGAAGCTTGCTAAGGCTCAGTTCAATGTACGAGCAAGCTAATACAATGCGGGCATATGTCAGACAGCTCTTTAGCTATGGGCCTACACAACTGCTGCCATACCTTTAATGAGAACTCTTGACTAATAAGGCAACATTTTACAAAGAGCAAAGTAAATGATAAGAATGACTTTTTTTTTCATTTAACAAAGCTGGTGGTCACAGTGAAGAACTCATGCCACGATTGTTAATATGCCTCTACTGCCCCATTTGTAAAGCAAGCATATTGAAATTCTCGAATGAGCATGGTTACAGTCATGAGCAGCTCTGTTAGATGTATGTCCATAAGGGTGGCATATTGTTTCGTTGTTCAAAAGAATTCTAAACAATAGGTGGTTTGGAACTTAAAGGAGAAAGAACAGAGAAGCTGGCTGTAGAGGCAGAAATACTTCAAATGTTGGGTGGTGGACAGGTGCCAAGCTGTCGGGATCTGCACTTTGCAAGGAGCCTCGTGCTACTCACTAGCCGCAGCTTGGCCATACCCAGCTTATATAAGCTTGGCTTGTACAAAACATGCCTGCAAATGTAACCCTCTTCAAGGCTGCCTGCACCCTACTGTGGTGGTTTCAGTGTTTAGGGCATTTGACTAGTGAGCTGGGTGACCCTGGCTCGGTCCGAGCCAGGGTGGTTACATTTCGGTGGTAGCAAAACGCTAAGTCCCCATGTGCTGTACAGTGTCAGTGCACATTGAAGAAGTGCAGATAGTCAAAATTATCTAGAGCTACCTACTATTGCTGACCCTCATTGTCTAAGTTTCTTTGGCATGTTGAACCCTGTCATCAAATCAAGGTTGCCTACTGTTAGCGTTAGTAGATGACCTTCGTAATGCCACAAAGTCTGCCCCTCACCACTCTCCGAAATTTCGTTGTTTGCAACTCAACTCAGGTTACAGCTTGATGACCCCTTTTTCTGAAACACTAGCAGTTGACGAACTCACTCCCATGCAGTGAACTCTGAGAAAAGTGCTGATTTGGTCATAAACATTTTTTTTCATGAGAATTTGGTCAGTCATATGACCATTGAAAAGTCATCTGTTGATATGTTCATGTGACAAGCTAGGTAGCTTTATAGATGGCTTGTATATGATATCAGAAGTGCTATGATGGTGAACTATGCTTAGTGTCTGCAATACCTTCATGGTGATTGTGGTGAATGCAGATGACATTTTGCTCCACTTTTATTTCACCAGTGGGTGCCTGGTGAGTTGTCAGTGCAAGCTATTGATAGTTTCACTTTCTTCATGCAGTTTACATAGCTGTGGAATCCTCACAATAGCAGAAGTATTATATTTATGGTTCACTAACTACTGTTTTTTTTTAAATATAAAATAAGTAAATGCGCCGTCAGCAACCCTGGAGTGCAGCGTGCTATTCACATGGACACCATAGATATTTTAATCATGCCATACCCCTTTGTTACTTTCAGTTTTCAGTTCTACAAGTCTTGATCACGGTAGCACATCACTATACTCGGGGATAACTGTGGCTATGCAGCTGAAGTTAGGCAGAAAGGAAGAGGCAACATACCTCTTTCCCCTTGCCATGTAGAGTGGGCTACTTCAGCCCTAGTGACCTTGCATTAACTCTCCAACTATCTCCCTTCACTTAAGCCCAGTACACTCCTAGCCCAAATAGTGAGCAAACCACTCTTCACGGCAAGGGGACAGAAACTTTTCTCCTTTTCTTTCGTACCTAGACTCGGCTGCATAGCCCCAAAACATTGTCCCCATGTACAGCAATATTCCATGCCACATTTGTTCTCAGTGTCAGAGCACCCTCTGCTTGCTCTGTACCACCCTTGCAGCAGCCCAGTGTTTTGTTTACCACAGAAAATCATGTCTGTGCAAGCAGTGTTGGCATGGAGAGTTGCATATCTGAGCCAACTTTCATGCTTTATGATGAGGCTCTCATTGATTGGCTTTAAGTTCCATGAAACGTGGTCATGTGTGTTGATTAGTGTCACATGAAGTAAAATTTCACTGACTAAAATACAATCATAAGGATGTAATTTGGGTGAGTTGGTAAGGTGTCATCTTGAAAGTAGCAGCACGAAAAAACAAGGACGTGAAAAGAAGCAAGCAGATGCTAACTCGCAACTAATGTTTATTGATGCAAATAAGAAATATATAATGCCAAGCAACACTGCAAACCGCTCAATCACCAATAAGCAGACAGCAAAACATGAATCACTAAAACATCCGAACGGTTCCATTTGAGTAGATATAGGTAGAGGTCAACTTGGCTGTGCATTGTAAGAATGCACTGGTTGCTTTCAGTTTCTTTCTGCTGTGCACATTCTGGCTGTCATCCATTGCAAATCAGCTGGGAAATCATTGAAGCTAGACATATTTTACAACTAGGTAATGGATGTGTTAGTGAGCCATCAATCATGTTACCATGCAGTGAGTTGGGTTATCTAGATAGGGAACTGTTCTTAAATTTTAGTGATTCATGTCTTGCTTTTTGCTTATCAGTGATTGAGTGGTTTGCGTTGTTGCTCGTCTTCTTTATATATTTCATGTGTGCTTCAATAAACATTAGTTGTAAGCTAGTGCCCGTATTGTCTCCTTTCATACCCTTGTTTTTTCTTGCTGCTTCTTTCAAGATAAAATACAATCTTTGCTACTTCGGTCATAAAATGAATTTTAATGAAGTTCCACATCTCTTAGAAAAGTAGTTTGTAGTTGCAGGCATGTATTAGGCCCTGCAGTGCCAATTAAGATGTTCGCTCGATGTAAAGCATAAAGAAAGGGAGGGCTTGTCTGATCTCGAACCTAGTGGGAACTGGTGGATTATGGATAGGCTGTTAAAATGCACTTGCAGTTAAAGTCAAGTAAATGCTTTTTTATTTGTAACTAGGGGCACTGTGATGGCTGACTTGCTCTTTTGCCAGGCTGGCGACGAGATGTAGTGAAAGGAGTTATTTTATTTTACTGTTGGTATGTCTCGGGTGATGTCAACATTGTTTCTTCTCTGGCATTGTAGGCAATCGCCCTTCAACTAATTGAATCCCAAAGTGAAATTTTGAATTAAAAAAATAATAATTTAAGATTATTTAGCAGGCAGAGGCAAATTTTATGCAGTGACCTGCACGAGCATGTCGTGCATCATTTCAAGAAAAAAAAAAACAGTATTGTGGTGTTC
This sequence comes from Amblyomma maculatum, assembly GCA_023969395.1. Lineage (NCBI taxonomy): Eukaryota > Metazoa > Arthropoda > Arachnida > Ixodida > Ixodidae > Amblyomma > Amblyomma maculatum. The sequence goes on from JAJIZL010069556.1 coordinate 16,141, forward strand.
CTACTCTGTGCCTTTATTTCTTGCTCACAAAGCCTCTGCATGTACGTGTTGCACCATATTACGTTTTCACTAATTTGTTGGGTCATGGTACTTTTTACCTTGCAGCAAGTTCCATGTGACTTCGTAAGCAATGGCTCCGTCAAGCTCTATACCCTTTGCCGGAATTGTGCTGTGCTGTGGTGGGCAAGAAGCAGGACATTGATGTAAGTATTGAAGACATCTTTCAGTATGTGTAGTTTTTTATTTGCCTAACCCACTACTGCATTTGTGACCCCTCATGTTTATTTTGACATTTAGGTTTCTTCAGTGCTTTCTTTGCTTGCTGCCGTTGCTTATTGGCTATGACATTTGACTGTTGAGTTTGAGAATGTGGAGTGGAATGGTGCCTGTGGCCTGTTGATAGAGGCAAAATGTAAATTTGCCTGCCCACATTTGGTGCCACTGCATAGCTTGAAGAACTTTTGTGGAAGAGGGCTCTGGAAATTAACCCAGAGCCCTCCTTCATGATGTCTCTCATAGCTCATGTTCAGCTTTAGAGTAATAAAAGGACATTGAGGACAAGCTGAAGCTGTCTTTTATTATAAATTACTGCATTCTATCCACTAAAGTGCTACTTACTGAAAATGCGAGCTTACTTTAAGATATGAAAAGCCAGAAGTTTTGACACAGATGTCATTACCAGCTGATTTCATAAGTTCTACATGATGCATCCATACTTTATTGGGCACAGGCCCCAGAGGCTGGGCTGGTAAGGCATTCCCTTCAATATGATGATCATGGAGTGTGGTTTACACAGGCCTTTGATATCATTGAGTACCCTTGGTTTTCAGGAACTATTTCAAGGAGCTTTGGAACTCCTGAAATTATTTGCTTCTTAAAATTCTCAAAAAAATTGCATGGTTTTTCTCTAAAAGCGAGCCTACATGAAAACTAAAAGTGCACTTCAGAGGGAACAATCGAAGAGAGCATGAGCCTATATAATATAAACCCAAAGTGACAGCCTGGCATGCGTCCAGACCATGGTTACAGGTGGCTCTCTTTTTCGCAGTTGCCACCTCTCTTGTCCCTATTTAATTTTTCTTTTTTTCAGCATGTTTGTCTTTGTTTTGCTAAATTTCGCACATTTATGCAAAACTGCTGTGAATAAATTTTTCTCAAATTGGAACTCCTTGAAGACCTTTCTGGAGGGTTATTTTTCTGGTCTTCCTGTCTTCAACTAGACCCGTTGATGGCTGCTTTCTTATAAATCAGCTCTGAAAAATTTCCTCTCTAAAAGGCCCCCCTGCACTTTTTTTGGTAGCTAAACTGAGTGCGAATATAATTTGTATGTAAAGTGAAAAGAGAAAACAGGGGAGTGTTATTGATAATACTATGCCATATGTAATCATAGACCATGAATGAAGTATGGGTTTTTTCTGGCAGAATATTTCTGCAATGCTTCTCTGCTCAGCGCAAACCCCTTCACTGTGGCGGCCAAACCTGTTTTGGGGGCAGAAATAGGTGGCTGCCAGGAGACATTTCTTGTGACAATGACCACATCCATTACCTGCTCCACTCAGTAACAAAATTCATAACCCCCCCACCACTTTCGCCCTTCTGGTTTTCAATAGTGAAGGCATGCTCGTCGTCAGATTCGTGCATAACATGAGGTTTGATACAGAAATATTCAGCATTGCACCCAACTTCTGCCCCAAAGGGAATTGGGAGGATATTTTGCATGTCTTCAGTGCACAATCACGTGATACATCAGTGACATAGCCTATGTGTTACGTACACATATCTTGTGGAGTTTGTATTCTTTTTTTCCTTGAGAGAGAAGCGCTGCTCAGTCAAAAAGCATGATGCAAGGGAATTTAGAGTGAGCGCCGATTCTGTGCGTTTGCTATCTTTTGCTTAGCTTTCATTCTTTTTCTTCCGGTGGTTTAGTGGCGTTGGTGGTATTCGAGCAATGCAAGGACACGGAGTCAAGAGTCTGCTTCTTCACAGTGCGCTGCAGGGATTGTGCATTTGTTTTTCTCATTGTAATGAAAACATGCAAGGCTAGTGCATGAGTTACTTGCACACACGCATGCCACACACATGCTGTTTTGCAGTGGCAGAAAAGAAATAACTGTCAAGACTGAGAGCATCTTCTAAGGGCACATAAACGTTGGTGTTTGAAGTTAAGCTGTAAATTCATAAAAGATGTGGCTTAGCTTATGAACCAACAATTTTCTGGCACTATCGTTTCACACAACTGGTTTAACTTAAGGTACAAAGGCCGATCGAGCCCTGTGCTCTAACGCGCTGCGCACAGAAGCAATCAAATCTTGAGCGCTCCCTATACTGCTGCTCAGGTCAAAGCAGCCCAAACCTTGTTGAAACAAAAGTGACGTGGCTATGTCACTCCTGCATGTCCTGCATG
>JAJIZL010069558.1:0-10345 GCA_023969395.1 Amblyomma maculatum
TACGGGACCTCTTTCTCTCTGTTTTCACTCCCACCTTCGCGATGATGCGATAGCGTAAGCTACCAGCCAACATATAAAGCCCCACTTTAACTGAACCGTATGAAGGTGCCTGCGTGGCCTAAGGTAACGTAAATTCGGGGGGTTTGGGAGGCGGAAACTGATCCCCCCCCCCCCCCCCCCCCCATGTGAAAGGAGAGGCCCAAGTTGGCAGCTCCTACCATATGAAATGTCAGGAAGCCCTACGTCCAGTTAGTGTTCGGCCATGTCAGCTGCCATCTAGCGCCTCCCACGTAACGAAATCGTTACGGACGGACGGACGGATACAATGCGCGAGCATGAGCCATTAAAGGCCTTGAAAGCAGCGCTTGTTCTTGTAGGAGAGATCTAAGATTTAAATCAGGGGCCCAGAGATCAATGTGAAAAAAAGACAAGGAAGGAGCGTGGAAACAAATTGTGGTGGGCAAGTGATAGGACAAAGTCTTGAGCCATTATACGCAACATTAACAAGCGCATTTGCGCGTTCATTAATCACTCGGGAACGTTTCCCTGCCCAGTGGAGGAGCCTAATGTCTTTCCTGACGAACGAGGCCATGGAGAGGAGTTTTTCGCCTTACAACGACTGGATGAGCACTATCCGAAGCACAGATGCGAACCACGCCCTTGACCAGCTCTTCGTGAGAATGCTGTGCGACACCCTGATCGAGTCATCCACAGACCTGGAGTACACGTGTTCATACTCATTTGCGGCCTACGGCGGCGTGACAAATGATTCGAGGACCTGTAGTGCCATTTTGTGCGCCATCTTGCTCTACACACGCTTTTGGGACGAAGTATCATGAACCTATATGAGAAGATCGGAAGAAGCAGAGCACAAGGCGCTGATTTTCAGATGAAATTTTATTTGATGTTTCGTTTGAATGGATAATATTTTTGACTCAGCTTCGCACACAGGACTGCCTGTCTCTTCAATAGCAAATAAATCAGTTGACGTTTTGTCGCAAATTTTAGTACGCTTGCTGACTGCGTCACGCGCGTTAAAGCCGATTAATTTTCTGGCTGCGTACGGTTGTCTTCATTTAGGGGAATCTTGAAACGCACTTGTAAAGAGTCTTGATTTCTCGGTGAAGGGGGAATGTGACAACGGCGCAATCAATTGTGATTTCCTCGACGTACTGCAGGTGTACTTCCAGCGGGTGCTGCGCTGCGGCTCCGTCTTCCCCCCACTGCAAGATGTTATTGCACCTCTCCGCTTTAGGCCGATACCTTCCGGCACTTCCGTCTATCGTCATCGGCGCAGCCGGGAAGAGCACCAGTACCCGCTCACTACTGTTTCTATTGTTTATTCCATGCCGTCGTATTTGAATACAGGCGTGTAGTCGTGCTTACGAAAAGGCGCAACGCATCAAATCCTCTATTAAAAAGGGATATACAACCCCTGTTAGTGCATCTGGCATTCGTATACTGTTGTGCATTCGCAAGACATTGCGCGAAACGCGTAATAGAGAACTCACTATGTTTTGTCGCACCATGATATCATCTACGTTCATTCTATTCAAAGCACGCCCTTTTATACGAAGCATGAAATCAGTGTCCGCAAGAATGTGAAATCGTTAAGACGACCAATATTCAGCGCGCCATCCATTAAAGATGGACGGCTTCGGTTTACTTAGCTTATTTTCTACCTGGTAACAGTTACTTCGAAGCACGATATTAGACTGGTGTACTTGATCAGACTACTGTAATGTCAACAAATACTGCCATATTTTAGCGGGAAAATACAAAAAACTAACTTGCATACTAAAACAGCTGCTGGGACAAATACACAACAATAAAAATGGCAGGGGCTTAGCTCGGCTATGCCAAGATATACGTAGCGAGATGTACGTTTTCCTGGCTGAGCTTGTTGTGGTCATGTATGTTTAGCAATGAGAGACTTTGGGTATACACATATTTCATTCATTTTGCTTGACAGAGACGAAGACTGCCCGATGATCTGTGAAGTAGCATGCAACGTTCTCAATTTTGTCTTACAGTATTTCGATTTAGTAGTGTCTCCAAACGCAAAGTCTCATACATTGGGTTACTCCCCGGTGTCAAGTCCATTTGGTGCCGCAGTCTCTCGCACACACTACACATGTGTCCAAACGGATTGTTCACAAAGTCTGCTTCAGATGTCCGGGTAGGAGATGCACTTCCTCAAACTCGAATGGAGTGATCACTCACAAGACGTGCCTTCACATCCTCTTCTGTTGGTTCCCGTTGACTGAACTTAGTTTTTCCTTCCTCCATGGTCTTGCATCACCGTTTGGCAAGCCGTTCCTTTCTCAGTTGTGCGTCTACGCTGCTTTCTTAGCCTTCTTACGCTCATTCTCTCTTCGCTGTTGCTATGCGCCGCTTTTGTGGCGAGAACTACATTGGCCGCAAACTCGCATTTTCGCTGTGGCGATGACCGAGCCGTGGTCACGCCGCTCCTACGTCACATCTGGCGAGGTACATCATCATCAACATCATCATCATCAGCCTGACTATACCCACTGCAGGGCGAAGGCCTCTCCCATATTTCTCCACTACATCAGTGGTGTATTATTTGAGTGATGACTAACTATTCACTATCCAGTGCTAATTAATAACTAACTAGTCACTAACCAGTACTAATGACTAATTAATCACTAATTAGTACTAATTAGCCATTAGTTGTTACTAAATTAATTACCATAACTTGCTATGATGACATCACATGGTGACGCCCTTGGTTATGACGTCACATCCTGTCAGGTCATCACCACTGGTAATGACGCCACCCGGAGATTAAGAGAAACCAGTTCCAAAGGTAGATAAAATTTGAATCTTAGGACTATTCATTCAGGAGAATGGATATAATGATGGGGCAATCAAAAAGCTAGGATTGACCACGCAGATCATTGGCATGTTTAGAAGGGTCGCGCTGAAAGGATAAGGCTTGAATGAAAGAAGATTGCTTAAACTAACCACGCACACGTAATAAGCCGCGTGAACTACGTCACGCCGTTCTTAAATATCAGGTCGGATGAGAAGAGGAGATTAGACGCTCTCATTCGACGGTGCATAAAGAGGGCCCTGGGCTTACCAATTACCATAGAAATGTAGTCTAAAATGAATATGCAGAAGACTAAGATAATGTCCAACAGCTTCGGGAAGGAACAGAAGTCTGCAGTAGGTAGCAAAGCGTTGGAAATGGTAGGCGAATATGTTTGCTTAGAACGGACAGTAACCGCAGACTTCGATCATGAAAGAGAAATAACTAAGAGAATAAGATTAGGGTGGAGTGCGTTTGGCAAGTACTCGCAGATTGTGACTAGCAGCTTACTGGTTTAGTTCAAGAGGAAAGTGTATAAAAGTTGCATTTTACCTGTACTCACCTATGGGGCTGGAACGTGGAGGCTAAAGAAAAGGGGTCTATTTAAGTTGAGGACAACGCAGAGGGCTATGGAACGCAAAATGGTAGGTGTGACGTTAATAAATAAGAAGCTTGCAGTGTGGGTTAGAGAAATAAATCAAGTTAATGGCATTTTAGTGGAAATCAAGTTGAAGAAATGGACATGCGCAAGGCATATGTAGTGCGAAGAGAGGACAACTGGTGGTCGCTCAGGGTAACAAATTGGATTTCAAAGGGAAGGAAAGCATAGCATGGGGCGGCAAAACGTTTGGTGGGTGGACGAGGTTAAGAAGTTCACAGGGGTGAAGTGGATGCGGCTTGCACAGGACCGGGATACGGAGAAATATGAAATGCCTTTGCCCTATAGTGGGTATAGTACGGCTGATGATGATGAAACCAGTGCAATATTCTCTTTGTTAATATACCTTATTTTTAGGAACAGTGAAGCATGCATTATAGCGTAAACGGCGGCCTAAAACAGGAAATACAATGTACAGAAAGTCATTTCGTTATGTTTTCTTGTTCTTTGTGCTGGACAGCAGCTAGGCACGACAGTACAGCATTACTCGTTAAACGTACATGGAAGACAAATTTCAGTAGGACTGCATCAGATGCTGACTCTGCTGCAGTGGTACATAAGGCACTCTCGACTAAAAGGGATCTTTCACGAGCTATGGCAGAGACCACGAAACGAAAGGCTGGAATCGCAATAGCAGGCATTTTTTACACGCAAATCGCGATGACGTCAAGTCCTTGATGTTTGCCATTGATCTCTGAGCTTAACCACGTACCCCTTCGAGTTTTTCTTCGAAGCGATCAAGAAGTCCCTAATATTCTCAACGTTTGCCAGTAAATGCCTCTAATTTGAATCGGAAGATAGGGAAAACGTGCACAGATTTTCTCGGCAAAGAATAACTAACCTTTGTTTGTACTGCTAAATACCAACGGCGAAATATCCACCTGTCGAATTTTTTTTCTAAGCTGAGGCAGTTTGGGTCTTCTTCAGAGCACATTTAAGGAAGCAATACAGCGTGACAACAAAAATAAGGTCTTAAGAAACGTCACCTGGTTTTTCTCCCGTTATAGTTCACAGCGTAAGACAACTCCGAAACATTACATTCGGTTGCGCAAGCAACGGAGAAGGAGGCAATTGGTTTTGGCATTATGTCTTGGCACGTCGCTCATGCATGCCTGCAGTGCCGTGTTGCACGCGAAGAAGGAAAGTCGGTTAACAGAATGACGTGAATAACCTTGGCTCTCGTTTAACCTGTTCTTGATTGTGTTTCCAGGGCTGACGCAACCACTCTAAGCGACTACGAAAGCGTGCACAAAGGCCTAAATGAAGATCCGTAAACTGAAAGGCGAATGGGCTTTCACCGGTTGTAGTTATTTAAGTTTCATTGCGGGCTTTGTCAGCGCCGCAGCAATGGTTCCGACATACTCGTATGTTTTCCCGCATGCTTGTGAGCTGCCATTTGAGGTATGCTCCACACCAAGGTAGAAACATGGGCCCAACGTTAGCCATTTAAGTTAGAAAATTTTAACCGACCACTATGTAAACTTTACTCAACCTGTAAATGCACCTCAGGCTTTAAGGGGACAGTCTACTGACTTTTTTTTTTCTTTCTTTAGCAAAAAAGCTTCATATACAAATTAACGAACATTCGGCTGCGGAGCTGAGAAATACAGCAGAACCATTTAAAATTTATTATTTTCATTAGGTGTTCTCAATTTCTTTTCAATTCAGAAATTAACCCGACCTGTCGCTTTTGGGGTGAAATAGTATTATTTAACTAGATAATTTGGGATTATTTCGCCCACCTATTTTCCCAAAACACACATGCCTGATCACTCCCTTGACACGTGGAATGAATTAAAGATCTGCGACTACCCGGACATTCATCCCGAATTGCCTGCGTCTTCTAGGATCTTCATGGTCTCAAATACACGTGCTGACCACCTTCCCCCACCCCCTACTTTATTTTCAATAATAAATTTGTACTTTCTTTCTTCCTTCGTTTTCTCAGTGGCAGTCCGCGTCTGCAAAGACTAACGTCGTCGACACGACATATATATATTTACTATAATAACTTTTCAACTCTGTAAACACAAAGACTGCCCCGCCGTTTAAGTCGAGTGTAGAACGGGTCATCAACTAAGATGCACATATTCTGTTAAAACTATGATTGAGAGCGCTGAAATAGCTTGGAGTAGAATGAAATGAGTAAATAAACTAAATATACAGTGAATACTTACCGAAGATACTATGGCGGCGTCATTGGTTATGTACTTTTCGGTTTCGAGCGCACTTTAAAAGTGTATGAAAGAAGAATAAAAAATAAAACATCCTGGGATTTACTGAAAGAGAAAAATAAGCCAACCTTAAGTTGATTTCAACACAAATACCTGACTGTAGAACGCTGTGACATAGTGATAAAATGTAGTATATTTACTTCAGAATTCAGATGCTCCAAACTGATGAAAAGTAAGTAGCAATGAAAAGACGCAGTATAACGGCCCCATCTTCTAAAGCCTGATTTTCCTGTTCAATTTAAAATATAGATTTCTGGTTAAACCGCGAGTTCTTCCCTCGATACTGCCGCCAATTTGTGAGGTCTACCATAATGTGCTAATATATACTTGTCCTCTGCAGTGGACTGTCCATTTAAGGATTTTATTTTGAGATTCGCCACGTACCAGCACGTTGGCAAACACCCGCATTTCTCTTTAATGCGGGTTCCTTGATGCGCTTACTAACAAGTACATGTACAGGGAAATAAAATAGCACTGAACAAGGGTAGAGGGGGAGCCAGCGTTCCGACAAGTTGTCAAAACGTTGGCTTGGCTTGTGAACTGAGAAGCCCCCTCTACCCTTGTTCAGTGCTCCTTCATACTGTGTATATACCATCTTATTTCTCTCTTTCTACCCTGGATCCCCTGGATCCCCTGTAGGGATCCCCTGGATCCCTTTCTACCCTGGAGCGTCTGTACAGGAGAATGTGTCACATCACTCACATGCCAAACATGCAGTGACAGTTTTCATCGATCGTATTCCTTGATTTCGTGATGATAGTGACACCCAATTATTCAGAAATTTCGGTTATATTGGTCTGTACCTTCCTATAGTGACACCTGATGTGCATAGGGCAGATTCTGCTGTTAAACTGCCCAAGACGGCATAGTCACAAGGTGAAGTGAAGTTTGCACAGTCCTGATAGTTGCATTATTATTTTTGAAATCTGCATGTGTTTGAAATAGGCGTGTAATGTTGTGCTGGCTCGCTCTCCAAGTGGAACCGAATTTCGGCATTAAACCCCTTTCGACTCTAATGTTACCGCATATTCCTGGCGTCGCAGAGTTGCGTTAAATTGCAACGACGGAAGCAGGCTGCACAGCAATCCACTACACGTTTGTGAAGAAACTGACATAATCCAACAATTCGGTAGTATGGTTTAACTCTTGCTTACGAAATGGCACCAGAAAACTGAATCATTGCTTCAGTGCACGGAATTTTGTCGAAGTGGGCGCATTGCCGAATTACGCATATTGAGGTGTACTCTGCTCTGCATGCTGTCGTCGCACTCGCCGCTTCGGTGGCTGCACGAGGACCGTTACGACACTTTTTTGTCAGGTCATCTCTCAGCCTTAACAACGACGACAGTCATGGACGGAATTTCGTATAATAGGGGCATTTGGGCTTTCGCCTTAATAAATGTGTTGGTAAAAAGCTGAGTACTCAGGTGGCGGACATTGTGGCGTTGCAAAGGCTTTTAACCGCCCCCAATAAATCTGCACTGGCCGAGAGATCTGCTCCTAAGAACTTTAGCGTGGCTCCTTGGGATATCTGGCAGTCCAAAGGTTTGGAGAACTAAGGACACTTTGTCCTCTATCAAAAGATCGTGATCGCTGGAAATCGAAATGAGGCACCACTACAGGACTGACTCAGAAGTAAACCGTTTGGGTTGTATATTTTTGACGGGGACTGTGCATATTGCTTATGAGCATGGGCTTCGTGACGTTGTATAGTTTGCTTCACGCTATCCGTTGATAACTAATTGTTTGCACTTCAAATTATGCGACTAAAATGGTTGCGGCCACAGTTACCACAACAGCGGAATCGAAACTTGAGAGAGCGTCTCTTGCTCCCACTCGGACTACCCTGAAGAAGGTGCTGAGTCGACGCGGAGACGTCGGTTCCTTCATTAAACTTTGGTCGGACTGTCACAGTCCCTTCACTCTAGATGATATGTTCAGCGCCGATCGAAGTTCTGCAGACTACGCCCAGACCACTGATCTTTACTAGGAGACTGGATGCCGCATCGGGCGTCCGAAGGTGAAGCCACCGGAAGTAAGACTTCCTGTCCCGGAAGTCAGCCTTTGAGAGTGCAAGAAATGGGCCATCAGCCTGAACAAAACGGACAGAATTCTGACATTCTTCACCTGGTAGCGCCCCGGTAACGCCGGGAATCCGGATACCTTTAAAGTGAAGTCGGGGGTTGTTCCGGGGGTCGTGCGCAGCGCACGCATATGTTCCCTATAATGACGTCATCCACGGACGTCGGACTCCCCCTGTTGGAGAGAACGACAGCTGATATAGCCGCAGATGCCCTCGGGGGCGTGAAGAAACCACGTGGTATAATAAAAGGGGCATGTTGGTCGCGTCGAGCTGGTCCACCGACATCATACTGATTTTGTCGGCCATGATGCACTTTGCGTTTTTGAACGCGGCCCTAAGAGAGTTCAGCTCTCCGTCCCGAAGCCCGCCGTTGTTGGACTTGTTTCGGCAGAGCTTGAAGGCGGCATTGCATGGCCTCCCCGCCCACCGTCACCGCAGCCTTTCCCGTGGTGGCGCAAATCACGTAAGCGTTGCAGGGGAGAGCACGGTTGAAGCGGTTGTACATGTCCATGGCCAACTTGAGTACGAATTATGATGGTACTGAAATAAACACTTGTATGTATTGCTGACTGAGTATTTGTAAATATCGGGGCAAGAGGGGGGGGGGGGGGATTCTATTGACAACAGGTAGAAATCACGAGACTCGAAGTATAACCACGAACAACTTAGTCGAACCAAACTCAACCAGCATCGCTGTCTCATCCGTCTTACACTAGAGTGTAATCTGTCCTATTTTTTTTTATTGTATTATGCATAATAAAAGCAATCGGTGGAACGTATCTTTTGCACATTAGCATGCTTACGTTTTCTAGCCTAAACTCTGTGCATACATTTCTGAGTGTTGTTAAAGCAAGCGAATGTTTCATTATCATAGGTCGCATCAAATTTAAACAGTGAGATCTAATCGTTCACACTGAAGATAAAAGCTGAAAAGCTGCGCTATGTCAGTGTATTACCGATTAAGCTGGTTAAAAAGGACCCGAGCTCTGCTTACCACCGCTCTGTGCTAGCCATGGTCGGCTACTGGCTCATGAATACACATTTATTCGTGGGCATTGCATGCTTCCTGAACACGTGCATGAAGCGCGATCGTCTTCGTATACGCAGCGGTGCCTACTCCTATACTGAGAAAGTTCTCATGATAACCGGGCTGCTAAGCCGAGCTCCTACCTCTCACACGGAATATGCATCGAACACAGCCATCATAAAAAACGCATCCGAGATAATCGCCGCTATTGCGAATCATCGCACATGTAAATACTCTCACCTCAGGGTGCGCTTCAGCGTGTAAAACTCTCGAATGGTTTCGAAATCCAAAGTACCGTCGCCGCCGCCAAGACATGTATGGTGGAAGAAAAAGATAAACGACAGCCTTCACTTTAAAGACCTTACTCGAGTTCCCTTATCTCTCCACTCAGCAGAGTCGCGCTCTTGGCAGGGCCAAATAGGGACGTGTTCTCAGAATAATTTCACCGACCGAGAATGGCACTCAGACGGGATAGCGCAATGCAGACACGGAAGTGGACGGCTGCAACTTGGGTGCGCGCTTGTCACTGGCACGTTTCCACAGAGCCAAGAACACATAACATGGTCAAGCTGCGCCTGTGTGTATATACATGTACCAGGAGGCACGTGCGTGGTATTGGGTCTATGACACGAAGCAAGACCGGCCAATGATATGAAGGTGTCCGTGCGAGCGTCCATACAGCCCCGATAACGCAGGCAGTGCAATGTGATTTTGCACGTGCGTCCTTCGCGTTAGCATGCTGAGCACGACGTGTGCTCCAGTGTGTTCGGAGCAAACCGAACCCTCGGAGCTTATTTGATGCGGTCAAAAAGATTTGTCCGCCTCTGTGGATTAGCGTAGCCAGAACATGAACCGCACTTGATTGGGGGTTCCTACACCCGCGTCGTCAGCTTACGCGTATTCCCCATGCCGCTCTTTCTCCGTGTTTTCAAACGCACGCTGACCGCTGCTGCCAATGAATGTTTACTAATTCATTCATTCGAAGATGTAATGGCAGCAGATTAAATGCGCTTTGTTGGGCACTTACAGTTACGGCAGACGCTACGTATTCTTTGTCCTTTACTCGTTTCCCACGGGCTCTCCTTTTATGAATAGATTCATCCATTTCTCGCAAAATATTTGATCCCATGAAGGCATTTTCATCGTGCCAAGGCATTACTTGAATCAATCAATAGGCACTATTGCATTAGAGGCGACCTGCCTCGTTTACCGCGAGATCATAATGTGAAACAGGCTTATTTTTGAGGAAAGCACATTAAATGAGAAGCAGTAATTATACTTCACCCTGTTCTAGCCCCTACCTTTGCACAAAGTCACTCGTGTTTGCACACACTGAGTTTGAAACCCAAAGAGAAGAGGAAAGATTGCCCCAATGCCAGAAAACCCAATGCGACAAAGCGTACCTCCTCCATGCAAAGGGGCAGAAGTGCAACAAATGTGGCGCCTTCCATAGCCTGAGTCGCTTTGGGACGTTAAATCCCGTAAACCAACTACATATATATATATA
>JAJIZL010069567.1:0-10249 GCA_023969395.1 Amblyomma maculatum
CAATCGCATTCGCCGACGCCTTAGCGGACGTTTCTGAATGTTTTACGTTCGGAGAAGTTGAAAATTTGCGCCCATCCCTTGATCGTCTGGATATTAGTACAGATCTCTCGGAAACACAGCAGCACGACCTGCGTTCTCTCCTAAAATCCAGTGCTTGTTTCGCGACGTCATCGAAAATTCGGCAAACGCTTCGTGTGAAGCACCATATAATTACCCCCGACGATGCCCGCCCTATACGCCAGCAGCCGTACCGCATCTCAACGACGGAACGTGAAGCGATTCAGACACAGGTTCAGGAGATGTTTCGTGATGTTGTCATCCAACCCTCCAACAGTCCGTGGTCGTCCCCTGTCGTGCTGGTGAAAAAAAAAGGATGGCACCCTTCGCTTCTGTGTTGATTATCGAAAGTTGAACGACATCACTAAAAAAGACGTCTACCCGCTGCCCCGTATCGACGATTCGCTCGACAAGCTTCGTCGCGCTCAGTACTTCTCCTCCATTGAATTGAAGAGCGGGTACTGGCAGATTTAGGTCGATGAGCGGGACCGCGAAAAAAAAGCTTTTGTCCCCCCAGATGGACTGTGCGAGTTTAAAGTGCTGCCATTCGGCCTATGTTCAGCGCCGGCTACTTTTCAGCGCATGATGGACACCGTTCTCGCCGACCTCAAATGGCAAATCTGTTTAGTTTATCTCGACGACGTTGTCGTGTTCTCTGAACTCTTTGGAAAACACCTCGAACGCCTTCGCGCAGTATTAGATGCCCTCCGGTCCGCTGACTTGACGCTCAAGCTCGAGAAGTACCACTTTGGCTACAAAGAGTTGAAGTTTCTCGGTCATCTTGTGAGTGCCGCAGGCGTTAGCCCAGACCGCGACAAAACTGCCGCTGTCGCCAAATTTCCCATTCCTGCCACGAAGAGGAGTTTAAAACGTTAACTGGGTTTGTGCGTACTACCGCCGCTTCATCGCCGACTTTTCCAAGATAGCCGCACCCCTCACCCGCCTCACACGGGATGATACACAGTTCGTGTGGGCCGCCGAGCAACAGGAGGCTTTTGCGGAGCTGCGCAGACGACTGCAAACGACCCCTGTTCTTGCGCACTTTTATGAAGACGCTGCCACCGAAGTCCACATCGACGCCAGCAACATCGGCCTTGGCTCTGTACTCGTTCAACACCAAGCTGGCGTGGAAAGGGTCATTGCGTATGCCAGCCGCACGCTGTCCCGCGCTGAAACAAATTACTCCACTACGGAAAAGGAATGCCTCGCGGTTGTGTGGGCAACTATGAAATTTAGGTCTTACCTCTATGGCCACGCGTTTAAAGTCGTTACTGACCACCATTCTTTGTGCTGACTGGCCAATCTCTGTGACCCATCGGGGCGCCTAGCACGATGGAGCCTTCGCCTTCTAGAGTTTGATTACTCCATTGTGTACAAATCTGGTCAGAAGCACGAAGATGCTGACGCGCTCTGGCGGGCACCCGTCGGATTTGTCGATAATGTCACGGATGACAGAGGTTGTCTTGGACTAGTGAATGCCTCAGACATAATGACCCGACAGCGAGCTGACCCAGACCTTCGAGCTGTCATTGACCACCTGGAGAGTCGCGCTGCTGACGCCCCCGCCAGTTTGGAAGGCACCTGTCTGCATTCTGTCTTCGGAATGGCGTTTTATTCGAGAAAAACTCCAGCACTATTGATCGAGCGCACCTCCTTGTCGTGCCGGCCGACCTTCGCGACGATATCCTTTTTGACTGCCACGATGAGCCCACCTCCGGCCACTTGAGCTTTGCACGCACACTCGCTCGAGTTCGTCAAGCCTATTATTGGCCTAAACTTTCTGACGCCGTCCATCGCTGCGTCAGAGGCTGCCGCGAGTGTCAACGTCGAAAGGTGCCTCCTCTCAAGCCCGCGGGTTTGCTCCAACCTATTATTCCAACTCGGACGCCGTTTGACCACATCGGCATCGACCTACTGGATCCATTTCCGCTGTCATCGATGGGTAACAAATGGATTATAGTCGCGACCGATTATCTCACACGTTATGCGGAAACCAAGGCAGTGCAGAGGGGCACGTCAATTGAGATCGCTCAAGTCTTTATGCAGCAAATCGTGTTGCGTCATGGCGCACCATCCCTAGTCGTAACCGATCGAGGCACCGCGTTTACGGCACAGCTCATGCACGACGTGCTCGAGCTTAGTCATACCAGCCACCGAAAAACTACTGCATATCACCCGCAGACGAATGGCCTCATGGAGAAACTCAACAAAACCATCGCCGACATGATCGCAATGTACATAGACTCGCAGCACAAAACCTGGGATGAAATTCTCCCCTACATCACATATGCCTACAACACGGCCACTCAAGAGACGACGCGTTTTACACCATTTCGCCTAGTCTACGGACGTGACGTTAAGACGATGTCGGATGCCATGCTTCCGAGCTGCACAGATGATCATCCACTCACACCAGACGCCGAGCAGTTTGCTCAGCGCGCTGAGGAAGCCCATCAACTTGCCCGCATTCACATTCAGCAACAGCAGGGCACGGATGCACGCCGCTACAACCTCCGTCATCGACACGTCGCATACCATCCTGGAGAGAAAGTTTGGGTGTGGACCCCGGTGCGTCAGCCCGGCTTGTGTGATAAACTAATTTCTCGTTACTTCGGACCTTACGAAGTTCTGCGCTGAGTCACGGAAGTGACATACGAAGTTCTTCCAGTAGGTACTGTGCAGCTCTCGCGTCGGCAACGACGCTCCGAGGTCGTGCACGTTGGCCGCATGAAGCCCTATTTCACGCGGTAGTGCGCTATGCGCTTGTTTCGTTGTCGCGTAGGACACCTTAACCCGCCTCCATTATCTATGCAGTCCATGTGCTGATCTTTGTTTTCGCTTACATTGGCCATCGCTCGCGCTCCGTCCCTTATTTCTTTTTTTTTTAAGAGGGGGAGTAATGCCACCTGGTGTCACCATGTTCTTGCTGCGCCTAGAAGAAGAGGGCACTGAAGTTGACTCGCGTGCTGTGCGCCGAACTTTGCCTGCTGGTACAGCTTCGTCCCATCGTTTTAGTCACGTCTAGCCCTGTTGTCCGTGACAATACGCTGACACGTCGGGCAAGCGCCTCCTCTCTTGCCTCCTAGCTGGTCGGGGATGGGACCGTGAGCTGTTCGTCTGAGCATACCTCCATTTTCCTCCTCTCCTGCCTGCGCCTGGTTCACTTGCTCGACGCACGGTGTAGAAGCGATCTTTGCCCGACAGAATCGAGCTCATGTAAACCCGGGCGGGCCGGGCTGGCTAAGCTCGACGACCGGCTCCCCCCTACCCGACTCGCTTTCGTCGGGTTCATGCATACAAGGCTATACAGGGAACAGTGGCACGCCATCACCTCAACCAGCTGCGTGGATATACTGCGCCTTCCGAGAGCGGTCCGGCAGCAGCGAGGACATCTGAACCATCCTCCCACATAGCCTGGCATCTCTCCACAGAAGAAATGACTGCACCCAGGGCAGACCTACAAAGCACAGCGGGCAACATCCAGCCTACAAGTGGTCCTTCCCTGTGCGCACAGAGCCAGCGCGTCTCCACGCGTCTTCGCCGACCCCCTGCACGCTATCTGAAAACTTTTTGAGGGGGAAGGAAGGGTTGTGTTCCAAGTGCTGTGCTCGTCCGTTCTGTTGTGACTGGAGCAGTGCGCGCTAATGAACAGGCCCGCACCCCTCTTCGCGCTTCGCCGGGAGGACTCGCCGCCTGCCTGCGCTCAGCGGGACGCCCCCCACGGCGGGCTCCCTCACTCTCCTCTAGTTCTGGGAAGCAAGCCCCTTCTCCGGCCTCCGTTCCCTCCGTTCTTCGCCCGGCAGTTCGGCCTACGCCTCGGCCGACGCTGGTTGCACCCTCTTATCTAGTGAATAAACGGCGTTAAGAGTTTAACAATAGCGCGTACGTCTTTTCTACATCGACGACGCGCAAACACGACAACTACATAACATTTTATATTTTTGACGAATTATACGGATCTAAGTGTTGTTCACAACACACAGGCCGAAATAAGCTTTCAGTGGGCAGTTGCATTCTTTGGTACTTTGCGTCGTGGCTTTTCATGGAAGCGTTGAAATGATGCAGCAGTAAACAGTTTCAAACGAGAAATAATAAATAAATAATAAATTGGTTCACAGGAAGGGAAAGGCGCAGTAACTGTCACACTTGCTCTGTGGACACCCGAACCGCGCCGTAAGGGAAGGGAGGAGGGTGGGAATGAAAGTGGAAAGAGAGAAAGAGGAGCCGTAGTGGAGGGCTACGGAGTAATTTCGACCACCTGGGGATCTTTAACGTGCGCTGACATCGCACAGCACACGACGCCTCTTCGTTTCGCCTCCATCGAAACGCAGCCGCCGCGGTCGGGTTCGAACCCGGGAACTCCGGCACAGTAGTCGGGCGTCTTACCACTGCACCACCCCGGCGGGGCACAAACGAGAAATGAAAAAGTCATTTCACCTTCCTTAATGTCATGTCCGCTATGGTTCCAGCTAATTTGACTTTAAAGGCCTTTATTTGTGCAGAGTTCTTTGGTTGTCTTACAACCAAAGTACACACATTTCTCAATACACCAGCAGCGAAATTAGTTTTATGTTATTGCTAGTATTTCGGAAGAAAAATGTTTGACCGACATCAGTGCGTAAGCAGCTTTTCTCTCCATGCACTTTTTTTTTGCAACTTTGATATCAACTAGGATTGAGATATGCAGGCCCTGATAAATATATTTTATGTACTCAGAGCAAAAAGAAGAAAGAGTGCAGAATGCCAAGCATATTTCTGATTGTGTGAGAAAGTCACAACTTAGAAAAAAAAAATTCAGAGGTGCCACAAATGTTAAAGGAGGCGGTTTTAATTTTTTTTTTCACTGCGGCTGTAAGGCGGACCTACATAGAAATTGCAGAATGGTGAACCACTTAGATGGTAAAATGTTTACAAATATTTTTTTTTTCATATACGAAATGCAACACATTAAACACGGTACCAAATTTGGCGCATTCAAGCATAATAGTCTTATTCAGCAATTAAAGGAAGAAACACCATTCCTAATTTTTTTTTAAATTTAAGGATCAAGTTTCTAGGAGGAGATGAAAATGAATATGAGACAACATGTTACATTGTATTATTTCCAGCAACGTTATCAAAGCTGAAACTTCATAATTTTTCTCTCATTGGAAGAATAACCTAAACTAACGGCACAAAAGCAGCAAATAGGCTCCCCACTCCCCAAAACATTGCCATAAACTAACCCTGTGACCTTGGCCATAAAGGAAAAGCAGACCTGATCACATTATTGTGAGCCAAAGCTGATCTGAGACGTACGAAGGGTGTGGCGGCATCACTATCCGTGAGTGTGGATAGACGCTCGTAGCACCGCCCTTAGCAATTCAGTTGGAAATGACAGTTTTCAGTTTTTTTTTCGCAGTGCATCAACGATGACCTTCACATCCCCAGCTCCTTGCTCTGTCTTTTTGCTGTTAATATACTTGCTTTATTTTCCTTTTGTAATAGGCGTTTATTCATAAAATACACGTTGGGGTCTTTTTGCCCCTATTAGTTCAATTTGTTTCTTCGTAGCTTTGCAAGAGCAGGCATTTCCACACTATTTATTAGTTTACTGTTCACTTTTGCCAGTCAAAAGTACTACTAGACAAGGAAATCAGGTTCTCTTGCTTGAGAAATTTGAACAGAGCTTAAACAGAATGGCGACTTGTGAAACATCTGACAAGGTCATGTTGGAGTGATTTAATAATATTTGCTTTCAAATGACATCCTACGCATCTTCTTTTTTTTTGCTCTAAATGCACTTAGCTATGCTAAATGAAGAAACTTGCCATTGTTGCAGTCTGAAGGTGGGAAATTTCAAAACAGTTGTGCTTATGCATTCATAATGGTGTCACTTTAAGCTGCTGCTTGCACCCACAAATGGCTTGTACCGCTGCATACTGCTTATGTAACAATCCGACAATTTTATTTATTTATACAAGTACCTGCAGCGCCCAGGGGCATTATAGCAGGGGGGGCAATAACGGAAAAAAATACCTAAAATGAGCATGTTACAATACTGAAAGTATACAGTAAAGCACATTTGTTTAACAATAAAAAGAACAACACTGAAAATGTGAGTGCGAGAAACAGGTTTAAAAGGGTGGAGAGCTACTACGACAAATTGGACGCCAGGAAAGACTGAAAATGTTTACCTGTTTTACATTGTGCTATGCTCTTAGGAAGACTATTCCAAAGTGAAGAAGTGTGAGGAAAAAAGGAATTACGGAACACATCAGTTCGACATCGCGTTACAAGAACTTTCAGCTTATGGTCGCGGCGTTCAGAGATAAAATGTGGAGGTAGAATGTACAAGCTCTTGTTTATTCCCGTAAGATCAGAGTATATTTGGTAAAAAAGTTCTAATTTTGCGGTTAGTCTCCGGTGGGCCAATGTTTTCCATCTAAGGTTTTCTTTAATTAATGTGATGCTACTACGGAAGTTATAGTTGCCGGAAACAAACCTGGCAGCGCGGTTTTGGATGCGTTCAAGTTTTTCCACAAGGTAAGAGCTTTGAGGGTCCCATGCCGCACAAGCATACTCGAGTATAGGACGGACGTTAGTTACGTATAGCTGTTCTTTTACTTTTGTGGGGGCTTTATAAAAATTTCGTCTAATGAGATTTAGCGTTCTAGATGACTTTAAGGTTAAATATTCTATGTGTCGGTTCCATGTCAAATTTTCTGAAAAATAGACCCCTAGATACTTGTAATGTTGGACCTTTTCAAGTGGTAGCCCGTCCAAATTATAGACTGATCTCACGGGAAGACGTTTACGGGAAAATGACACATACTGGCATTTAGCAGTGTTCAAAGACATGCCCCATTTAGTGCACCAACAATGAATTTTGTTCAGATCACTCTGTATACTACTTACATCAAGATCATTTCGTATATTCCTGTAAATGGCACAATCGTCAGCATATAATCTCACTTTACATTCAAGCCCTTCAACAATGTCATTTATAAAGACTAGAAATAGCAAAGGCCCCAAGACAGACCCTTGGGGCACGCCAGAGGTTACGGTGACATTCGTTGAATTAGTACCATTGATTACAACATTTTGAGTTCGCCCAGATAAGTAACCTCTAATCCAGTCTACTACTTCAGGGTGTATACAGAGAGAAGATAATTTATATAACAATAAAGCATGAGGAACGGTATCAAAGGCTTTGCGGAAATCCAAAAAGATGCAGTCTACCTGAAAACCAAGATCAAAATAATAAAAGAGATCATGAGAAAATTCTACCAGTTGAGTCGTGCACGACAAGCCAGGCCTGAAGCCGTGTTGAGCATTTGAGAAGAAATTATTGTTTTGGAGATGTTTCATCACAGAGCTGTAAATAATGTGTTCTATAGTTTTGCAGCATATGCATGTAAGAGAGATTGGTCTGTAGTTTTGCAATGCCTTTTTGGGACCACTTTTGTGGACTGGGATGACATTTGCTGCCTTCCAGTCTGCAGGTAAAGAAATGCTGTATAGTGATTTATTAAACAAGGCTACTAAGAAATGCGCAATTTCTTGTGAGCAAGCTTTCAATACATGCGACGGGATGGCATCAGGCCCACTGGCTGATTTGTTTTTTAGGCTAGAAAGTAACTTGAGGACACCGTTATATGTGACAGTAACCGCGGGCATGTCCTCGTAGGCTTTTTCTTGTGTTTCAGGCAATTCACCAGAGAATGCGGCAGTAAAGACGGATTGAAAATAAAAATTGAAACAGCAGGCCTTCTCATAATCGTCGGACACTGTCTTCTCGTCAACTAACAAAGTAGGGACAGAGGTCACCTCTTTACTATTGATTTTAATAAATTTCCAAAATTCTTTTGGATTTTCTCTTAACCTTGTATCAAGCGATGAAATATAAATATGTTTATTTACCTTTATTTCTTGCTTAATTTTGTAGCTTATCTGGCGCATTTCCTGGAAAACAGACTGCTTGTGATTTCTTATATATGTGGCATACAGACGGCGTTTCTTATTAATTAATGCCCGAATTTTCTTATCCACCCATGGCTTATCATTCCGGCGTCTACGTGTAATAATTTTTGAAGGGATGTGTTGCTCAATTAAAGCCATTAGTTTATCTCTGAAAAGAATCCAAGCTCCATCTATATCCAGTGACTGGATGACTTCATAAAAAAGAGGGTAGAAACTAGAAAGTTCTCTTGAAATTGACGTGTAATCACCTCGGTCGTAAGAAAACACTTTCCTGGGATGTTTGTGGGCAGATCTGACTGAAGTGGTAGAGCACGTGGCCACAACACTGTCATGGTCACTGATACCAGGGATGACAACTACATCTTTAATCAATGACTCAGAGTTAGCAAAAAACAAATCCAAGGTACTCTCACTATCATGACCTCGTCTGGTGCTCTCAGTCACGAATTGGGTCAGGTCATTAGTTGTAATAAACTCTGAAAAAGCTAGAGATAAGGTAGTCGAATCAGCCAAAACAGGTTTCCCTTTATTCCAGTGAACGGCAGGCATATTAAAGTCTCCTCCAAGTATATAATCACTATTTATGGTAGTTAAAAAGCTTGATAACTCACTAAATGATTCTGGACTAGAAGAACCAGGAGGCCGGTAAAAGGACCCAATAGCGATGTAACTGCCATGGTTAAGTCTAATCCTGCACCACACAGATTCAGAATTATCAAAAGAGCTAGGTAACTCACTACTCTGAAGGCATTCATCTATAAGGACAAAAACACCACCACCATGTGTGTTTCTATCACACCGGTAAACTTCATAGCCACAAGGAAAGACTTCGATATCTGCAACGGATTCATGAAGCCAAGATTCAGTCCCGATAATAACATGTGGTCGAACAGAGGAAAGCAATGCAGCAAATTCGTCTACCTTATTTTTCAAACTTCGGCAGTTAACTAGCAAAATACTAAGCGGAAGGCTGCAAGGAGAATTAGATTTTGCACTGGCGCACAAAGCTTTAGACTTTGAGCAGTGGTTGACATTTAGCTATCTATTTATTTCCGTCACCATGTCATCTCCGCTATCGTAGACAAAAATTTTGTTGCCTATATGTAGTTTGTCGAAACGCAGTTTGAATGAGAGGTTCGTGGTTTGAGCATATTCGTACAGTTTTGAGCGAGCGCGTCCAACAGCGGGACTGAAATCTTCACGAATAGCATATCGTTTACCCTTTAGCTTTGATCCGCACGACAACAGTAGTTCTTTTGCTTTAAACCTACAGAAATTTACAATAATCGGCCGGTTCTTTCCTTCACGAAAAGTTCCGAGCCTGTGAGCACGTTCGATATCATCTGCGTGGGTGATCTGGTCAAGCTCAGTTTGGAAAAACGCGATAACATTTTTCTCAGATTCTTTCCAACTTTCATTTTCACAGTCAGATAAGCCAAAAACTATCAAGTTATTTCTGCGTGTCCTGTTATTTGCATCCTCGAGGGACGATTTCGCGTTTACCAGTCTACGCCGATTATCTGAGGCGCCTTCTTTGACTGCAAGTAAATCATTTTGCAGTACAGCGACTGAGTTTTGAAGTTCCTGCAGCGAACAAGCAAGAGCATTCTGTTCCTTCATAACTACTTCAAGATCGGCAAGAAAGCGTGTCTGTCCCTGCTCTAACCTGCGGACAACTGCATAAATGCCCTCAATAGTACATGCATCAATACTACCACTGTCCGGACTAGGGCCAGGATTTAATTCAACATCTCCCGAGAGGAGTAAAAGCAATGCAGAGAAAGCACGATGGGACAAAGTACGTAAACCCATGCATTTCTTAACCCACTCCAACAGACTGTCGGGGCACGACACCGCAATCACACATCGGTTAGAGCACCGGTAACAAGAAGCAGGGTTTCGATAACCAACCTGTGCGAGAAGACGCGGTAAGCTCATGTCGACAGCGGTGTAGCGCCCCGGCAGCAGAACGTCAACGCGGCGTTTAAGTAGAGCCTCCGCCCCCCTGGTATCAGTTGACGAGGGTGGTTGCCAGTCCAGATAAGTGAATGTATCCAGAGTTGGCGCTTGTTCGTTGTTTTCCGGGTCCGTTGAAGAAGATGATGAAGACGGGGCCAAGCATCCGGCCACATTGAAGAAGCCGTCGCCTGGCCATGGAATCAGCAGGGCTCCGAAAAGCACCTGTGAGAGAAGACGCGGTAAGCTCATGTCGACAGCGGTGTAGCGCCCC
>JAJIZL010069570.1:0-20049 GCA_023969395.1 Amblyomma maculatum
TTTTTGTGTGTTTCGTCTCTTCGCGCTGTTCCACCCACTATGCAATTGTACCAACTCGCCCAACTGTCCATCGTACTTCAATGTACAACAATCAATACAGTGGGAAGTAAGCTTTCAGAGCGGATTCCGTAGTGGCCGTTTAAACACGTGTATATAGACTCACTGAGTGCATTGCGCTGTTCACGTGATCATACAGGCTCAGGTAACGGATGAAACCAAGGCGTGAGTTGCAACCGGTCCCTTCACCATACGAACATTTCTATGTTGAGGCATGCAAAAGTAAAGAAAAATAAAGAGCCTCTGCCCGTGTCACTAAGTATAACGGGCTTTCACCATACGAACAGATCCATCGAAAGGGGTTTTGCGGGCGAATGCTGCTCCTCTTGAACAATAACTTCTGTGCTACGCAAGCGTTAACAGCGCCGCTTCACGATGACGCCGCGACGCTGTTCTTCGCCAGTCGTGCTTGCTTGCGCGATCACAGCCGAGGGATCCATCATTTTTGGCGCACAAGAGAGAGTCGTTCAGTCAGTGGCTCATCTGCACTCGTGAAAGCAGCTGCCTTGCTTGGTGCGTCTGCAGCGAAAAGGTAGGACGGAGCTTTGAGTCTAATACGCCATGTACCCGTCAGTCGTCACCAGGCTGATGTCTGCAGTAAACTGACTCCATGCGCGTAATGGCGCGTAATGCCGGCAGGAAGCGGAACTCGATGATAGAAAACATTAAAGAAGGCAGCTTTTCACCTTTTTTTTTGAGAATTTTTAGCGCTTTTAAGTACCTGGTTAGTAATTGCCGAGTTAAAACCGAAAACCCGTGGAAGTCCTGTAATGCTTTCCTTAGGAAACTTTTACTAGGTTGATGGCGTAGATCTGTCTTCTGCTCTCGCATAGGTGCGTCAATTAAGTTGCAGAGCGATGCATATTGACCCTGTCATGAACAAAATGGAATGCTCTGAAAAATACTTACTGTCTGTATTTTTAACAGGCCGATCTTTTTCGTCGCATGGCTGATCCGGTGATATCAGCGGATAGCGCGAAGCTGGTGACTTGTCGAATTATAGCTATATAATTAACGATATAAAGAAAGGTGTTAGGCAAGGAGACACGATCTCCACTATTCACAGCTTGCTTAGAGAAAGTATTCAGAGACTTGGAATGGGAGCACTTAGGGATAAGGGTAGATGGAGAATACCTCAGTAATCTGCGCTTTGCTGATGACATTGCCTTGCTAAATAACTCAGGAGATGAACTCAGGAGCGCATTTGGCAAAGAATGATTGGTGACCTAGACAGGAAAAGTAGAAAGGTAGGATGGAAAATCAATATGCAGAAGACTAAGGTAACGTTCAACAGCCTCGGGAAGGAACTAGCAGTTTACGTTAGGTAGCGAAGCACTGGAAGTAGTAGGCGAATGTCTACTTAGGACAGGTAGTAACCGCAGATCCGGACCATGAGAAGAAAATAACAAGAAGAATAAGATTGGGATGGAGCGCATTTGGCAAGCACTCACAGATTATGGTTAGCAGCTTACCGGTATCGCTAAAGAGGAAAGTATACAACAGTTGCATCTTACCTGTACTCACCTATGGGGCTGAAACGTGGAGGCTAACCAAGAGGGTTCTACTTAAGGTGAGGACAACGCAGAGGGCTATGAAACGAAAAATGGTAGGGGTAACATTAAGAGATAGGAAGCGTGCAGAGTGGGTCAGAGAAATAACTCAAGTTACTGACATTCTAGTGGAAATCAAAAAGAAGAAATGGGCATGGGCAGGACATGGTCGCTTAGGGTAACAAACTGGACTCCAAAGGATGGAAAGCGTACCAGGGGCGGCAGAAAGTAAGGTGGGCGGATGAGGTTAAGGAGTTCTCAGGGGTCAAGTGGATGCAGCTAGCACAGAACCGGGTTAATTGGAGAAATATGGGATAGGCCTTCGCCTTGCAGTGGTAGAGTCAGGCTGATGATGATGATGATGGATTAACAATATCCCCAATGTGGATCGAGTCCCGCGCTTTCTTAATGCGAATAATTTATGGTGTAACAAAATTATAACTGAGTAAATTCATCTCAAGAAGATAGTATACAGCGCGTTCTATATATTAAGTGTTTCGTTTTATTTATTGCATGATATTTGAAGTCTATAATATCTAGGGGTATACTGCTTTTCATTTTGGGCTTGCATCTTTGCAGACAGTAGTAAACTATCTGGCGTTTTTATTTAAGCTGCGTATTGAGGCGAGTTGATTTTATAGAACTAATTTTTAACTGAACCACTCTGTGCACAAAGTACGCGTCAGATGCTGAAAGTTTACCGTCCATCAACCTTTGCTCAGGGCCTCAATTTGAAACGCCCAATAGCACCTTAGTAAGCAGCTGATGGCATGTGCAGAGCGATCTCGATGTCACACTAACAACCTGCGGTTCGGCTCGTTGATGAATTGGGAACGTGACGGCAAATTGTATTGTCTACGTCATCGCCTCTCTTCCATGTACACGTGCTCTGTGCTGTCATGTTCAAGGCCACGTTTATACAGATGGCATCCGTCATATACTTAGGTTATTATTACACAGAGGACGTGATACAACGATAGATCAAACCGATCGCCATTTCCGTATGCAGATGCAACACCACACCATGTAGACATGGTGCCATCTTTCTCAGCTCATCACTCGATTAGGAGGTTTTGTCATAATCTGTCATTACATTTTTGGTTTGGAAATCGCGGTGTAGAGGGGTCCTGTGTTGCTGCCAGTTTCCGCTCCTCCTCCTACGCGAAGCAAAAGTGCTAGCGATGAAAACAAATCTGTTTTATGGATTGCTGATAAATCGTCTCAGCTGCTGTGCCTTATAAACGCACTAAGCATGTAAAAGGTTACTGAGACTGACTTCGGCAGTTGAGACAGAAACATAATGTCATTACATTTTGTTACTGCCTCAAAGCAAGTAGTATTTTCTTGTCATACACGGAACATTTCTTAAAATTCCCTGGGCAAGGGCTTATCTGCTTCATAATCATTCTAGCTTTCGGAAATCGGGACCACTTAAGTCTTTCGAGAATTCTCTCATAAGTATCGCTACCATTCACTCTGATAGCTTTGAAGCACCTCTGCCCTCTCACTTTTATGAAAGTAGTATGTCGTCACACCGGAGTGCTATGCTGAATTCTTATATGTACCTGCGGTTCTTGTCAATTCTTGTTTTCTAAAACAGTTGCTGTTAGGCAAATCTACATTTCGTCAGGTGCGCAGGGAGCATGCGTACGTGTTCTCCAGTGGTGCAGCTTGCAAAGGGGGTCGAGAACTTCTCAACCTGCAGCGTATTTTTGTTTTTACACCTAATGTTGATGGCACCAGATTATGAATTCGATTTAGACGAAAGTTCGAATTAAGCGATTTTAATAAACGAGTTGCCTTTTTGCTAATAGAGACTACTAGTGAAAAAGTGCTCCCTCATCTGCCCCCAGTTCAAGGCTCGTACAGCGCATGCGCGCCTTCTGAACTGAGTTTGGAATATGATTTTTTCGGGCTGAAATTCACCTATGGATCATAGATGACAATCTTTGTAGAAGAAACCATAGGGGAGAGAGGGGGGGGGGGTACTAATGCGCCCTATTAGGCGCGATTTTATTTTTCACGAGTTTCACGTGGGCGACACTTTAATTAAGAAAGTTCGCCTAGTATTGAGTTATTTTCTTTGGAAGACTAAACTAGCTGAATGAAACAAGAGAAACAGGCGGTGCATCCGAAAGGAAATAGCGGTACACAATTGCCGCTACAAGCATCTATTACGGAAAAAATAAACAGCATAAAAAGAACGAATAACTGCAGCAGTTATAGAGCTATACAATGACACAACCTAGCCACACACCTGTCAAAACGTGTTTTGTGAGAGCACTGCGGCCTTGTTCAGCCAGATAATAATTTCCTATTCGTATGGCTGGCTGCACAAGCTGCTTAAAATTGAAAATAATTAACGAGGAAAAGAATTACGCAGAAACTCTCCCGCGCCAAGTACGCCGCTCAACTGTTGCCCAGCTGTGCGATGTTGTGACGGGTAAAGATGAAAGTGTAAAAAACAAGAGAGAGTAATCGCAACATTCGACAATAAATGATATCCATGCGACAGAGTATGCTTAAGCATTAATTTCACCTTGGGTGGAGAATCCACTGCCGCTGACGGGTTCAAACCACGTGAACGTCATTCGGCCAATCAACCAGTGCGTCATAACATATAAGCTCTAAAGTCTCAACTCTCCCAGCCCTATGTAAGAAGCCATCATAGCGGGATATGCCGACTCGACTGTCCCCACTCTTCGACTCTGATTGGTGACCGCGCTTTCCCATTCCACCCTCTTTCCCTCTGCCATTTCCCTCTCGCTTACTCGTCTACTATGAAAGTGAATAGAGACATTTCCTCTCTCACCGCTATGGCACTTCTCCACTGAGCCTTCACACGCCGCCTCCAACACCGGACACTCTTTACGATAGTGGGTACTGGAATGCTGACACACTAAAAGGTGCCTTAGTCGAGGGCTCAATGTTTACGGCGTTCGGCGTTTCTGCAAGAGGATGAGGAATCGAATCACGACCGCGTTTCGATGGAGCAGGCTAAGTGCAGTTGTTCGTGAGCAGTGTGATGTAAGTGTAAGTTAGAAAACCCTGTCTCCTTTGCCTCAACCATTCGTGCTTCCACGCGGCACTATAACTCGTCGGCAGCTCAAATTATGTAGCACAGCAGCTTAATCTGGAGGGTCATTCTGCTTCAGAATACATTACTGAAGACAGCATGTGGACACGAGACAGATTAGTTTGCAGAAAGTATCCCATCGTTCTGCTGCGCCGAAGAAATGACTCGATACAGTTCCTCGCAATTGTAGCTCATCTTTCTGGGACATCAGAGAGAATTATTAGGCAACCGGAGAATAATTGTGAGAAACTGTTGCGAGCATGCTGACGGGCACGGAACATTTAGGTATATATAGCAAAATTATGCTTTTAAAGCTTGTCCTGCCCTAGTGCCTGTTAGTTGAAACCATTTTTGACAAAGATCGTGAAGCAACCAGAGAATATTGTGGACACTGTTGTGAATATGTTGATCAGAATTATGCAATCTTCAAATGCGCATCAAAATATCTTAAAATTTGCCCTGCTCTCGCACTGAGTAGCTAAAACTGCAAGAGAAAACTAATGGGGCGATTTTTTTGATAATATTAGAAACAAAAAGAAATGTGAGGTATGATTTGCGCATATATTGATTGTTGTGGCGAAATTTAACATAATCTAAAAAAAAAAATAATTTCTCTCATGAACTACTTTCCGCCGAAGAAGCGTGCTTCTCTAGAATATTTGGGTATACGTAAGGCGGCTGGAGAGAGAGAGAGAGAGAGAGAGAGAGAGAGATAGAGAGAGAGAGAGAGAGAGAGAGAGAGAGAGAGAGAGAGAGAGAGACAGATGTGATTAGTGCCCTCTTGACTACAGAAAACTGAAGGCTGCCCTCTTCGGTTTTTATTTAAGGAAAGAAGAGAAGAAAAGAAAAACACTGTGCATTTAACATAGACATTTTATCTTTACATAGAGGAAAAGCTAGGGCCATCAACCAAGCGATTTTTCTTAGAGACCACTTGATTTTCCATGAGCACCTTAGGCATGATGGGGCTGCGAATTATCAACTGCAGAGCCACAAAATTCGCCCAAAAAGTAATAAACATAAACGTCGCTTTTGCAACCACAAATTTTCTGCCATTCAGGATAAATTGGAACAAAGAAAAAGACAGTACGCAAGTGAAAAATTCTCCCTAAATGAGAAGTGGCCTTCTTTTCTATCGGTGAAATCTGGCACACTGCAAGTCAAAACCTATATTTTCCCCTTAACAGCCGCATTTTTTCGGAGCAATATTCCTGAAAAAATGTTATCGATTAAATTTTGTTATTGCTTTTTATTGGCATTTCAGAAAACAATCATTTCATTAATGTTTATTGGTGTTCCGTGAGCACATGTCTAGAAAGAAGGTGCGACATCGGTATTGAAACCATACATCGTTTGCCTAGCGCGGCTATAGGAGCCCACGTAAAATCAACCGAGCGAGAGGCCCGTAGAATAGCTTGCGGTGACGCCAAGCGTTAGTGCACTCAGCGTGAGACGCACACAGCCTCCTACTCTATCAAGCCTAGCGGCATCTTCTAGATTGTGTTCGCTTTCCTGAATAGCCGATGAAACTCGCAACGCGGCAGCGCCGCGTGTCAATGGCCATTGAAAAGTTCAAACGCCACTGTGGCAATCGGACTCATGTGACAGGGGTATGAGTTATCGAGCCTCAGTGGTTGAGCAGCGAGGTGCAGCAACAACGGCGTGCCAACCGATTTAAATTTCGGTTTCATCAAATAGCGCATTGTCAGCGGTTATTTATCCGCTTCATTCGATCACAGAAGCACATTAGCGTCAGACAGCAATGCGCGAGGTTGCAGACCGGTCAAAGCCCTAGAATGAGCGCCCAGCATGAGAGTGACACTCACTTTAAATAGACAACTGAGTTGATCTGAATAGGGCGCACAGGAACAATGAAACAAAGTCAAGCAAAATTAAGCAGAACCTACTTCCTGAATTGTGCTTGAGCGCGAGGTTTTGTGCGCACAGCACCGCTGTAATTTAGTGCTTTCAGAGCGGAAGTAGCTACATTGATGCTATAATTTGCGAATAGGGAAGTATTACGCATCGCGCATCACTCATTATGGTACATGCGGGTAATATGTGCCTACCGTGGCACAAGTTGCCATACAAACAAAAGGAGGAGAGGTCTGGTGGCTTCTTCTCTTCAGAGGGAAAAAAAGAGATGTCAAAGGGGAGGCCGGAAGGGTGACCACAATGATGTCCTGCTTGGTACTCAACACGTTAAAGAACTAAACGGAGCAGATAGAGAAACTGGACGCGATGGGCGCGTCCTCACGCAAGGAACAATGGCACCCAGGGAGAGGGCCAGACCAAACGTCTGCAGAGAATACAGCAACGCTTCCTAGCCCAGCGAACCAATCCGGCCACTCACGCCGGTGTCGGAGTTGGAAGTAAAATATCTGTTTGGAGGAAGATGATGCTTTCTTTAATATTACTGGCTTTAAAGCAGTTTGTTTTCGTAGGGCCGACAGATGAAGCCACGCATTCGGCGCACACATTCGAGAAATGATCAGTAATAGAGAGCGTTTGAGACCGCGAGAATCCATAGCATCTTTGCAGTTACAGATAACCCAAAATTCAACCGTACTGACGGTTGCTTCGACCATATCGCAGTTTTCTGCGCCAACATGTGCAATCCTGTATAGATTTATCTTGAGCGCTCGAAAAGTGCACACGATGGTGGAGTGGGTTGGGACGGTTGATCTACGAGTGATCGTGATTCTTGAACGTTGGATGCGTGCGCAGGCCATCGATACTTTGTGGAGCTCGCCTTTCGATAGCTCCATGAAACTATGCGCTGGTCTGCACCTTCCATTTCAGATGGAAGCGATGTTCTGGGAAAGAAGACCTTTCGGGGGGTGCTGGGAATTTCCGAGTGCATTAGCGCCATAGCTTCCGCAGCCATGTGCCACAGTACTGTGACAAAGCGGCGTTTGATTGATTACCACGACAGCTCATCAGCGGCTGTCATTTTGAGATGCATTGTTCCTCTAAATTCCTCGTTTGGCTGATCCTTCAGTTGAAGATCTCGTTCAGCCAGAAAGATGCGTTTCGTGTGCAGACGCTGGTGGGAAAAGTTTGGTCGTTTAAGCATCCAATTAGTACATTACCTTTCGCGCCTCGTTGAGTTACACCGTAAACGGACTGCCTAGGTCAGTGCAAGTTGTTTTGTAATGTACTAAGTGCTTTTTTTAATCTACACAGATAAAAATATATCGTGCAAGATACGACGCTGCGGTCAACGCAGATTTATTGTACTGCAAGGTGTACATTACCTCCATGGTAACAGGTAGCTGTAGGACATAATGCAATTAATTATTATTGACTATTCGTTTTAAAATTTGTTATTATGATACATTATTGTAAAGTGGAATCAGGTAAATTGAAAATTGTAGGCTGGACGAGTTCCTCACTTTTCTAAATCTGCAGTATACGGTTCGAGATATCTATCGCGGAATTATAAGGCCGACACCGCAACCGATCAGCAAGGAGCGCCGGAGCCGGTTGACCGGGTCTCAATTCCAGCCAAGGGAAGCATTTGATGTCATTTTATCTTTCTATGCCCCCCCCCCCCCCCTCCCCTTCCGTGTCCTTTATGTTATGCTTCCGGACCTTATGGGAGAAGGAGGTGAAATTAGGATTCAAATTATTTTCTTATTGCGCAAGAAAACCGCGTGCTTTAGACGCTGTTCTTTTCAAGTGGTACATGTGGCTCCACCTGGGAGCTCCAGCGTCAAAAGATGGCTGTTGCGATCCGCGACGCTGCCGATGCCGCTGACTCTGCTCTCCGACCATGCCTACTTTCCGCAGGAGCCAGCGGAAAACTTGTACTAAGGCACACAACTCTATTCACTGCGCTGCGTTTATGATTGGCATAAAAACTACACGAATAAGTCCCAAAGCCGCCGAAGATAAAGGTATCTCAATTTTATGAAACTTAATTGTACGGGAGCAAAATCAACGAAATAGCGTAGACGGGCAGTACGGCATGCAAACGTAAACTGATTTCCGTATGTATATGTTTGGTACTACTGTTTTTAGAGCATGTGCTAAAACCTAAGTTCACATCTCAATCTGTTCCAGTTCAGGCCGGAGCACCATGGCGACCAGTGCGTGGAACACGCATTTCCAGTGCCAAAACCGAATTACACGCAGGGTGAAGAACGAGACGCGAAAAAATGAAACTCATTTTCAAGCCGACGCCGTACGTAACGCCTTTAACTTCTGCGCTGAAAACTTTGCACAAATATCGCACAAGTGCTTGGCCTCGTACAATATGCGACCGCACGCAAAACCTTTGTGTTAAAATAAGCGACAACCAATATGAAAATGGACTCTGCGCCATGACGGAAAATGTTATGGTCACCTATAGATGCCTATATATATGGTCTTTTATGGTGGACTATAAAGTGCCATAAGAACACCTGTAAGCAGCCATTAAAAATCTATACCTAGATCACGAACCGCACAAAAGTATAGAAAATTGTGCGTTCCTTAAGCTACAGGCCAGTAGTTACACATTATTTTCTAGCATTCTATTGGTAAGTAAATATATCTAAGGCTATAGAGTTTAGGTCTTACAAATGGCTTTAGCGGTCTATAGCAACGTGTACACATTCAGAGCTATAGTCAACTGCCACACAGGCTTCTATACAGGTCTATAGAAAAGGGAAGGCCTGTAAATGCACAGACCAAGTCATACAAATGGTTTCAGCTGACTATAGGGCAGTATAGAGACTATACAGCTACAGTTCTAGACTATGCTGCCTAAAGTTGTAGCCCAGCAGGCATGCAGAAATTATCAACTTCAAACCGACGTGACTGTCATGCTTCACGGGGTGCCTGGGAGCCTTAATCAGCTAAACAGTTTTTTTGAAGGAATGTATTTGGGGATACAAATGTAATCGGTAAAGAAGTTCGCAGCGGGTCAAGTGGATGCAGCTAGCACAGAACCGGGTTAAGTGGAGAAATATGGGAGAGGCCTTCGCCCTGCAGTGGGTATAGTCAGGCTGATGATGATGATGATGATAATGTAATCGGTTCGAATCCTGCCGCATGTTACCCTCTAACTTGACTAACAGAGGTATGCTATATAGGACGAGAAGTAATATATCATATAACATTGCATGTAATGCTGTAAGGCAGTTGGTGCGTCACAATTAAAAAAAAATAATAATGTTGCGAAGGCATACATTAGAAGGCAAGCATATCATCGGTTCAAATCTTTGCCGCGAACTAGCCCGCAACTCGACTAGCAGATGTTTACGATAAGCGAGTATAAATCATATCAAAATTCAGAACGCTGTGCAACGAATGATTGCATCATAATTTTGATACAAAGGCTAGAAAAACTGCTGCAACTTGGAGGTCCTGTACCTCCCAGTGCTCTTCATCGCGGTGACTGGTCGTCCCGTCAGTCGTGGTTGCAAAAAAAAAAAAAAAAAAAAAAAAGAAAAAAAAAGAAAAGCAGCATCAAAGTACATTACTACAAAATTCACGTAAGAACCAATTTTCACAGTGGTTGAGCAATTACACAGGTCGCTAATGGAAACGGAAATTGCACCTGCAAACGGGTATATGATTTTAGCTGCTGAGTGTATAGCAAGCCATGCAATTGCCTGTATAGAACTAAAGAAACCGAAAGACAAATTATAGCTAGCAGTTTAAAGTGAAACGTTCCTATTACTTCTATACAAAATCTTTTAGCAATCCATAAAGTTTCTAAAGAAAACGAAAATTAGTCACAACACGCTACAGCCTGGCTGCACAAGAGAAACATATATGTTGAAAAGCAGGTAAATGTTTAGCAAGCTATAGAAATGCTTAAAAAAGGCTGTAGAAATCGCTAAAACCTATGCCTATCAGCTGTAGGGATATAAAGGTGGAAACTAGAGAATTCTATAACTGGCAGTAGAAAATGCTTTATGCGCATAATGACACTGAGCCATACGATTAGCTAAACACCCCATAGCTATGACTATATGAAAGGCTAAATGGCCGTAGCATATTCTTTAGCAATGCGGCCAGTTTCCTACAGCCAACTGCACGAGGAATCTTTTTCATGCGAACATTTTCAATGATTCATAACAGCACGCGTTGTAGAGGCTGTACAACCACGACTGCTGTTCTTACCGAGGGCTGTGCATTCAATGAACTTCCCTCAAGTACGTCCCTTTGCTCGGGAATAGCGTTGGTGAAAGAACGGAGGTGTTGCTAGGACAAAGTGTTGAGTCCTGACCGAGTTGAGCGGTGCATATCGCCCGCACCTGTTCCTTGCCCAGTCTGTCAGGACAGACCTTCAGATATGCGACACGTACGTGTTACTAAGCGCGCGCGTGGCCTGTCTGCCCCGCGGAAGAAAGTTCTCCAGAAGCATTTACAGGTTCCCTCGACCAGTGCTTTCATCGCCATGTTTTAATGCCGTTTGGAAGCCACCACATGGTGTACTACGTGTGTATGTGGCGCAAATCACAACAGTTGCCTAGAAATTATATGCTAGCGCTTTGATGATTTCGGGAAGGAAACGGGGGTTTCGTGGCTTCTCCCGCTGCGTAACACTGAAAAGCAGAAAACTACTTTTTGGTGCCGCCACGCGTGAGGTGACGCTATTAGCAGTGGTTACTTCCATACCAGCGCACGATGTCAAAAATCACCTTTCTGGTCATTCCTTTCTGTTTGAAATAACTTTTTCGTGGCCAGTCAAGTGCAGTTTTCTTGCACCAGAGCGGCGTCGCGACTCACTGTGCTGTATACATGGCTGACCTATTCTGTATTCCTTGAGTCAGCGGAAATGATTCCAGTGCAAGGCATTTGTCGTTTCCTTGCCGCCTGACTTAAAATGGGGCTGCTACCATTTGATGCCTTATAGCACAAGAAACTAATTCGTGACAATGTATGCTTGTGAGTTCGGAGAGACGTAACTGCAGTGTGCTCAACGTAAAATCAGCTTGTTTGCTAACGTAAGAAAGAGGTCTGTCCTGCATTAACTCTCGAAAGGGGAATAAAAAAGGATATTCGCACCTCACTGAAGTAGTAACCGCTTACAAAAATCTGTATTTTCTTTTTATTGATATTGTCCTGACATCTTAGAACTATTAAACAAGAGCTATTCAACGACATTATTAATCCTGACCATTGTGCAAGATGGCGGCTAGATTACTTTTGAATTTCCACCGTCCTATGTTTTGTTGACAAATTTCTCTAAACTTTATGCTAAATCATGACTCATGCTAGTCAGTGTCTAAGTCTAAGGTAAGTAAATAAATCCAAACCGGAATTTGTCTGATATAACCACAGCCTTATGAATTTCTACTTGTAAGAACGCAGTATACCTTCGTGGTTCTAGTACGCAGCTCAAGCTCTCCCTTTCCCATGAAAAAAAAAGTAGTGATACTCCACAGCACTGTGATAGGCCCACCTTTTGCTTAAGATTCGTGTGTGTGCTCATACAGAAACAGTTTTTGCTTTTTTTTAGGTGTTCAGTCAGGAACCGGAATCTTCAACTGAAAGAAGTTACATCGTGCACCGAAGAGTTAAATAGCCAGAACAATGCCTGATATAACCATAGTTATAGAATACGCCTATGCTCCATGAAACTCTCTCAGAAATCTGGCTTGAGGATACACACGGCTGCTGGGGACTAAAGTTCTTTTTATACTCTAACAGGATTGAAGCAATGTCCTGTTTACGCTACAGTTCAATAATCATAATTATTCCGCCTGACATTCAGGCGATGCCGCAGATAACTTCTAACAGCGATCGTATGGCTGCTGCATGAATACTTATCTGACTCAGTTGGATATTGAAACATTGCTTAAACGTTCTCTGCGCCCATGAACACTCGCTGTACGCATGACCGCAGTACAAAGCGCGATGAGACAAAGGCTGTGTTAGCAGACAGCATTATTCGGATTTGTGCTGTCATTGGGTCGCTTCACACACTTCTTTAGACATGACTGCAAGTTATGACAATAAGTTGTGTTATACAGCGCTATGTTGAGCACTAGCCTGCATGGGACTTTGATGGACACCACTAAGAGCCAGCGAATTTAGCAAATGAACACGTCGAAATCATGGTCGTGCTGGGCGTAGTTATACATGCATGGTACCACGATATTCTTCTATCGGTAGTGCACCGTATTCGATCGCTATTACGATAGTTGTGCAGCCAGATGTAAGTTTCCTTGTTCCTCCGAAGTTATAAATAGTGCATTTGACCGAGAATAACATTGTCATTTTGCAAGCGGGGCACGCCAGTATTTCTAAAATGATAATGCTACGACATGAAGCTTATAAATGCTCCGATCCGTATAATAGAACGCCATGGATCTGAATAGCTATATGTGTTTAGGCGTACATTGCAGTCTTCTACCGCTGGTGTTCTTTAACGTTTTAATGTAAATTACTTTAGCCGCCTATCCGCCGCCGCCTTCGGTGATTGATATGCATAAAAGGAAAAGCGAATCTCTTGTACCGAATGAACAATTTATTCCCAATACTTCGAACAGAAGAAAGAGAGCGACAAGATAGCTGCTAAAGGTTCGTTTGGTTTGTGGGGTTTAACGTCCCCAAGCGACTCAGGCTATGAGAAAGGGTAGAATGTTAGAAACGTCAAACGTACGCTGGCTGCCTGAACTACTGGCCGCTGTTAAAACTCTCTATTACATGGCTCTTCTTCTTCAATCCACTGTCTGTGTATACACATGCAAACAAATACAAAACAAAGCAAATACAAATTAACTGCGCTAGAATTTATAGCCGAGAAAGCACTTTGAAACCAATCGCGCAACCAGACCCCCCCTCCTTCTCTAGTTGCCCCGGGGCCTAGTTGGCCTGATCCACGGCCTCCTAAGACAGCGGAGGGGAGTGCTCGTTCCTCTGGTAGGCGAGAGATGGCGCTACCAGTAACGCTGCTACGGGAAAGCTTGGTGTTTGGTTTCGCCTTTGTCGCGGGCGATGGGGATTAACGCCTAATTCTGTTTTACCTCAGCAACGCAACTAATGGTATCGATTCGCCTATGTTTCGAAGGCACATTTTCGCCAGTGCAACAGTATGTTAAATCTGCACTGAAAAGTACTGGAGCTTCCTTTTGTCGCTAGTCTTTCAATCCCTCCCTCGTGCTTTCTTTCTCGGTGTGGGTCAGGTGACCACGCTCAGTGAGGTAAATCACCTTATTCATCTCATAAGCCGTATTTCCACCTGTCCAGCTAGAGTGGCTAGTATAGCCCAACACCGACTTTCTATTCTGAGAGAGATACAGAGATTCAATATCAACGTCATTGTCTTTAATTCGCAGTAGCAAGCAACAGCTTTTAAATAAATTTCATATTGTCGCTGTTTCGCATTCCCTAAGGTTTGTGAGCCCGCATGTTCCTCTCCGCGCCGAAGCCCAACTTATATGATTTCTTTAGCCCTGTGTTCGCTTCCGCTTACGCAAAGGTCTTTGAAAATATCGCATCTCGACTTGAGTCGAGATACTGGAGCGATATTCCTTCTGATTCTTTCCGCTGGAGTTTACTCTGGGGATTACTCTTTGCCATCTTCTTGTTCATTCGCGATTGCTTTTGCAGCTAAGCTTGAGCTTGCTCATCCTTATTATTTTCGTTAGAACTTACTCTGGGATTGCTCTTTCTCCATCGGAAATTGCATTCTGCTTACCAGTGTCATTCCTCCACTTTTTCATGTTACTTCCTTACAAAGACGACTGAGTTAAGTGAACTGCTAAACTTCCTAAAAGAATCAATTTCCAACTTTAATGTGTGCCATATTTTAGACCACAATGCCCTCATTGGTGAACTGTTGGCCAAGAACACGGAAATTAAAAAAAATAATAAAGAACACTGAAAAGAGGGATGGGGTTAAATGTAGAGCGTCAATGTGTCTACTTTTTGATGTTTATGGGAGTTTGACTTGATGGTTGTATAATAACTAGAGTTGACAGCTTCTCAAAATGACTCGTTGTTACTTCTGACGAACTGTTAATTCCGCAGAATTATATTTTTATTATTTTTATTTGAACATACTGTTGGTCCCCTCTTGGGACCGTTACAGGAGTGGATTTATAGACAAGGATGCAAGTTAACAACACAACAATACAAAAGCCAGCAATCAGGTTTGAAAACTTCTCTCAGCATTCATATACGGAAACATCGAGTGAATAACAGAAGATGGAAGATAGCCAACTCTGGCGTTCAAAGCATGCGTATATAAGTTCATGTTGGGATGCTGGAATTGTGACTTCGTGTCTCATGTTAGAACATGATTTCTTGTACAAGAGACTCAGTTTAAGGCACAAGAGAAGTAGCTTAAAAAAATCTTAGTAATGTATTATATGTAAAATGACACCTTCGCAGCGCGTAATAACATGTAATACATGTAAAAGGTAAAGGTAGGATTCCCGCTCATGAGACGAGTACATATGCTGATTTGATAACAAAGCTGGTCGATGCGGATAAAATAGAAGGTTTGCATCTATAACAGCCGCAGTAAATGACATAGAAAGGCCTGGCCGATGTGGATAAAAACAAGGCTTGCATTTATATCTTTAACGGTCGCAGTAAATGACGTAGAAAGACCTGTTTAAATGCTCTCTGATATATTTGAGACAATCTCACATCATTCAGACCGTCAAGAAAAGATCAAAATGATGTCGCACAACGTATGCAGCTCAGGCAACTACAAATGAATGTTGTTGCTTTTGAGTGGTGCAGTAGACATTTGAACTTCTAGAAAGACTTCTGGCATTATTATTAAAAGGTTTGGTCGCCAGGAAATGAGGACATCTCGTTAGCAAAAAAGAACAATCTCAAGGAGAGTAAAAACAATGTTTACACTTGGAAAAAGGACGACTGCACGATCGAGGAAGTTTTTCACTTTTTAATAACTTCACTGTTGTGTGGGCGTGCGTATCGAAATACTAAGTGAGAAATGCTGCTGCTCCTAATGCTTTTTTCCTCTGTTTTTTTTTTTTTTTTTGTAAACGAGCAGTCTAATTATTTATCATCGTGCGTTAATTTTACTTTGTGTCCGTGTTCGCAGTGGCACGGGCAGAGGCATTTTATTCTCCATTACTTTTGGCTGCCTCATCATCGTTTGTGTCTCTATGTTTACAAAAGTTGTTGTGCAACATTGCCGTCGTAGCCGCAGAGCCATGCGTGCATTGCCTCTTTGCTGTAGTTTATGAGGCCGTATAGGGCGCCTCAAGTCGCCCCGGCGGAAAAGCCCTAGATAATTTGAAAGTAGAGAAAATATTCGAAGTCTGCCACCGCACCGCGCACCCTTTCACATCGTTCTCCCCAACCTCTACAAATCGACGCCTTTCTGAGCGGTTATTGGCTCGCATGCCGTCGCCCGGGGAAAAGGGTGCGAAAAGTTTGCTTTGGCTGTGTTTTCATTTTTCGTCGGCTTCAATTGCGGGCAAGCCGCCTTTGTTAGAACCGAGCTCTCGAGAATTGCGATGTTTGCATTTCGCGCATTTCGCGCAATTTGCGCTCTTTCGTGGTTGCTGGGCATTTCAGTGCACCAGCTGGCATAATATCTGCTTCACACTTTTCACTATTTTTTTTTTTTGGGGGGGGGGGGGGGGAGGATACTCGAGGAGGAAAACGCTGGAATGAAATAAGATGTCGCTACTTTTAAATTGTCTAGGGACTTCACTCCCGTGAAGCTTTAGTGTTCTGGAATATTGTATTCTAGAATCCTATAGTGCTGCGTTTTTTCTTTGTCCTCGTCCATATAATTTGTAGGAATAATTGATAACCAAATTGGATTGAAAATATATGATGAGGAGCGGCTGCACCAGGGGAAAAAGGAAGCTCATGAGCTAGAAAAGTAGTTAGCAGCGCTTTATGCACATGCAACTTACAGACAGAGCGAGAAAAAGATGGGAATAAACGCTACGTTTTGTGTATTACCAGTCAGAAGGACACTACAATAATGCTGTCAAAAATTGGGCACCAGAACTATAAAAGATTAAAGCTAGTAGCTCTGTTTATGAGTACTAAATTAGAGCTCAGCATATTGGCCAACGACGGCGCAGAGGGGAAGTTGAGTGGCCCCATCTGTAGTACGCACTGCGAAGGTGTCGCGCGGCAGGATAACAGATTTGACGTCCTTCTGAGATTAACCGAAGGTGGTAAAAGTGCCAGAGGCTCGACGTCGAGATACCGCCCTGCAAGACGCCACACGCGAGCAGAAGCTTTCACACGCGAAGAGCGTACTTTGCTCGGGCCTCCGCTGTTGTTCGTGGCAGAGTCCCTTCGTGCTTTGTGGCCGTGGTCAGGCTACTCCCAGCACACTGCGTACAACCACTATCTCACAATCCATCTCTCATGCTACGATTCTCTGCTTATTCAGCTATCGGCGCTGGTATCAGGTAGGTGTGATGCGAGCGTGCGCTGTGTTGGTGGCCTTATGTCACATGATGTTCAGGCGTCGCACATGCTTCTGTGACGTCACCTGCACTATTATGTAGAGCTCTTTAATATAATTTGCATCGCCTAATTAGCCTCCCTGCCTTTATGTTCTGTTTCTCTCTCTATTTATGTATAATCATTAGCCTGACTACACCCACCGCAGAACTAAAGCCTCTTCCATATCCTTCCAATCAATAAGGTACTGTTCCACTCACCTATCTAATTTTCTACCGTCCCTTGATACGCTTTCTTTCTCTTGGAATCCAGTATGTCACCTCTGGAGACCATCATTATGTTTTCTTGGTATTTCGACTAGAATAATTAACTCGCGTTTGCTCCTTCACCCATTCTGCCCGCTTCTTGTCTATTAACGTTAGATCTATCATTTTATTTTCCACGGTTCGTTGCGTTGTGCTCAGTTTAAGTAGAACCCTTTTCATTCCTTGACATTTCTGCCCGATGGGTGGACACTGCTAATATACAGCTGTTATAAACTTTCCTCGTGAGCGAGACGGGGAAAGTGTCATTCACAATCCACAAGTGCTTGCAAATATACGCTCCTTCCCGTTCTTATTCTTCTGACTACTCCGCTCTCCTAGCCCGGATCTGCGGTCACTATACATGCCTTAAATAGACGTAATCACTTACTGATTACAGTGTCTTGTTTCCCATCGCAAGCTGTTGCTACTTTACTGCCTGATTTTCTGCTGCTTCTTCCATACCTGAAGAGTGACGTCGCCTATTAGTGCAGAATATTGAGTTTGTCGATTTCGTCATACCGGCGTTGAATTGTTTTTCCGAACACGGATGTATATAGCCGCTGTCGAGACCATTTCTGCAACGCTTTTTGAAGGATAGATGCTCACATGTACGGAATTATTCTCCGTAAGCATACTTCAACATTTGTGGATGCAATAAGTCACCGACTTTGTGTCTCTTTTTGTGAAAGTAGGGATGACACTGTCATAATTGCATGCAGTTGATTAACACAGACTCCCGGCCGCTTTAACCCAGCCGCGTTTTAGAAGTGATGAGCAGTTCAGCTGCACTTCGAGCGCTAAGAAATAACCTGGCGTTTTGAATTGTGATCCCGTTAGAATACCAGCTGTTGGCACACAGTTATAGCAGGGAGTCTCACCGTTGGTGGGTTTCTTTTGGTGGGTTTCTTGGTGGGTTTCTTTTGGTGGGTTTCTTGAGGGGGATGCCAGCCTTCGAAAGGTCAAATGTGGCGAACAATTTTATTTGAAAAAAAAAAAAAAAAGAACTCCTTCTCGCAATATTTGCTCCTTCAAGCACCGTCATCAATATATTAGCGCTGTATTGTACATTACAACAAATCTGACTTTTAAATCATCACAGATTGTGCCTAAATGGGTGAAAATTTGTGCAAACTTCCCGTGCGCACTGCGGACGAAGAAATGGGTCAACCGGGGCCATCTTGTGCTTGTTTAGTAGCTCGTTTTCTTTCATGCAATTTTCGGGCATCTTTAAAGGGTGTCGTTTAAGCAAAACAATTCCCTCGCTAGTTTTGCGAAGGGCATTTCAAGGCTTCTGAGTAGTTGGAGCGCGGTCGAGTTTAAACACCATCCTGAGCCACCGAGACCGATACGCCATATATAGCTTTACACTTGCCGCCGTGTCTGTCACTTAGCGCGTTTTTCCTCGTCAACTTTTGCAATCGTAGTTCCTCGCCCGGTGCATGCTTCAAGAATCATAGTGAACACAGCGCGGGAAAACTATATGAACG
Organism: Amblyomma maculatum; assembly: GCA_023969395.1. Lineage (NCBI taxonomy): Eukaryota > Metazoa > Arthropoda > Arachnida > Ixodida > Ixodidae > Amblyomma > Amblyomma maculatum. The sequence continues at coordinate 18,827 of JAJIZL010069570.1, forward strand.
AAGAAAGACACAACACGTTCGTTTCGTTTTCCCGCGCTGTTTTCACTATGAATCAGTCCCAACTCGCCCAAATCGCAGCCTTAATTTCTTCAAGAAGCACGAAAACGCGCCAAGCAGTTACCGTAATCAACGTTTTTACTTTACAGACGGTGATAAAATGCTCTGTAAAAGCCCGTTCGGCGTTTTAAGCAAAATGCGCAGGCCAAGCATCCATCCAGCTAGCGGGCATTTGCTTCTTGCGTCTTCGTATTCCCCACGTGACTTTCACTTCAGGGCCGTTGTCTTTCGCAAGACACCGATCGTGGATTCCACGCTACAGCTCAAATACCTGCAAAATAAGTTGCGTCATAGAATAGTCAGCCAGTGCTACCGTGACATCCAAGACCGCATCGATAGGTTGCACTATTCAGTTGGCACTAATTAACCCCGCTCACTCCACTCATGACTGCGCTTCGCTGCCACATTTTTTTTCTATTCACGCCTTGTGGGCCACAAGAGGTTATTCTGGCAGCATGCCACGTTATCTGCCGCGCGTTCCATGGACACTTTCGTTTCGTTGGACACGTGAGCATATGAATGATGCTATCATAAATTCATTTTCTTTTAGAGCTTTTAATTTTGATACTTATTGGTAACATATTCCAAGAGGTTGATTGAGATTAACATTGTTGCTGTCTACGGGTGGGGCTAGCCGTTTTGGCTCTGCCGGCAACTGCTTCACCGTAACGCCACTTCCGTATTAATTGGTGTCCACAAGACAGGCAAATACACACAATCGCATAGTTAAGGACATTCGCTATCCGTGTGGAAATCGGTCTTGTAGGAAGCAAGTTTCACGCCTTCTTTAAATTCCCTTACAGGACTAGGACCTGGACTCCAGATGGTTGCAGCGGTCGCGATCATTAGCTATTACGCGTGATTGTGTGTAACATCTTCCAATGCGCTCTGACACAAACTTATGTGCACGTGCAGCAACACTATGTTGCTAATCGCGTGTTCAGTCCCTCGTAAAGGGCTCTGCAGGCATATAGGTTTACATGTGCTCAGCTTGGTGGTGTACATGAACCGGCAAAGTTTCCTCGCATGACACTTTGAAACACTGATATTAGGGCGCAAGTACCAATTCACGCGGGGAGCCAACCACGGAGAGTGTGTAGACCCTCCGCTGAGGTCAAACAAACAAACAAACAAACAAACAAACAAACAAACAAACAAACAAACAA
>JAJIZL010069594.1:0-13996 GCA_023969395.1 Amblyomma maculatum
GGATGCTGGCGCGTGGTGGCACTGTGAGGCTATCATCGGCGACTCGCGCGTGGAGCGGGACTCACGGTACTCATGCTTTTCGGTGGCTAGTTTAGAGGAAAACGTCACCAAGCGATTCGGGGGATCTATAGTGGCACTGTACTCACGAAGGAAGTCGATGCCAAGAATAACATCGCGAGAGCATTCGCGTAGAACAAGAAACATTGCGAGAAATGTGTAGCCTGGCGCCGTAACCCGAGCCGTACACATACCCAGTGGTGCAACCACATGTCCGCCTACCGTACGTATGTCTGGTCCGTTCCATGGCTTCATCAAGTTTCTCAGCATCTTTGTAAGCCGCCAGCTAAGGATAGAATAATCGGCTCCCGTATCGACTAAAGCACTGCCCTCCATCGTGTCGACGACAACAGGGATGTCCAGGAAGACCCGGCCCGACCAGGGCCTGTCGACGTCGGTTCGGAGTGAAGCGAGCGGTGCGGCGGCGAAAGCTGGGCGGCAGTTGTGTGGTCGGCGTCGGGGCGATTCAGTCGACAAGGCGGTGATAACTGGCCGGCGATGCGGACGACGTCGGGGCGATCTGGTCTGTGCGGCGAAAACTGGACGGGAATGCGGCATTCGACATCGGGGCGAATCGAGCGGTGCGTTGGTGGAAACTTTGCGGCAAATCGATGTGCGGCGGCCTCGCTCCCAAAGGTCGCTGGAGCTATAGTTTTCCCGACGAGGGCTCGAGCAACCACGGTGTGCAGCAGTATAACGTGGCCCAGAGGACGAAGAATTGCGTGGCGAAGGCGCTCGTGACTCATGACGACGAGAATGTGGCGGACTACGCTGGCGGGTGGCGTACTCGCGATGTCCTGAGGCCATAAACCAGGTCGTGGACGAGGGCTGTAGTCACGAGCAAATCCTCTCAGGCCCATCTGGCGATAATGGCACTGCCGGTAAAGGTGACCAGCCTCGCCATAATAGTAGCATAGAGGGCGGTTATCTGGAGCGCGCCAGATATCAGTCTTTCGAGGCGCCTGGCGCCGGTCTTCCCAGAGGGGCAGCGATTCCGCAGCGTGTACAGCGACCTCGGGTGGATTGTAAGGCGAAAAAGTAGGAAGCAGGGCTGGGGGGCGTGTGACATCCGCATAAGTCATCGGTTGGGTGAGGCCCGGGTGCGGTGGTTGAACGCGTGAACTTATCGGTGGCATAAGTGCGTTCTGGACCTCCTCACGGATGACGTTGACCAGAGAAGCCGGACCTGGGGCAAATGTCCCGTGAAGTTGCTGCGGCTTAACGCGAACTACGGTGCGAATGAGGTCGCGAAGGGCGCTCAGGTCTGCCAAGGGATTGCAGACGGTGCGGTCAGTCGGCGGTGGTGCGGAGAGGGAATTCAGTGGCCGAGCATACCGACTGCATCGCTGCTGTAGCAGTTTCTCCATGATCACAGCTTCAGCCAGAAATATCGCGACGGTGGTGGGCGGGTTCCGCACGAGGCCGAGAAAAAGTTGATATTTGATGCCGTACATCAGGTGCCGCACCTTCTTCTCTTCAATCATGGACGAGTCGGCACAATGGCAAAGGCGCATGACGTCTTAAACGTACATTGCGACCCCTTCGTTCGGACGCTGAAATCGAGAGGTCAGGGCACGCTCCGCGTGCTCCCGACGGTCACTGTTGGCGTACGTACCGAGGAGCTGGCTTCGGAAGGCCAGCCAGGTAGAGAATGTGGCCTCGCGGTTCTCGAACCTAGTCCGACCAGCGTCTTCAAGGCTGAAGTAGACGTTTCGCATTTTTGCAGCGTCGTCCCAGCCGTTAAATGTCGCGACCCTTTTGTTGCGAGCTAGTCAGTCCTCGGTGTCTTCGAACAGCTCACCGTGAAATGGCTTAGGCGTGCGTGGGGTGCCCCTTCTGCTCCACAAGTGGCGGCGCCGAGGCGTTTTGTCTGTTGTAGACCATCATTGCACCCGCTGCTGCTTAGGTGGTGGACGACGGCTGTTGCGGCGCCCGTCTTTCTCTGCCTCTTTTTTTTTTCTTTCTTCTCTACGTTGTCTCTTTTGTCCACACGAGGCAGCGCAGGGGCGAAACGAAGAGGCGTCCGTGCGCTGTGCGATGTCAGCGCACGTTAGATTCCCAGGTGGTCGAAATTACCCCGTAGCCCTACATTACGGCTCCTCTTTGTCTCTTTCCACTTTCACTCCCACCTTCCTCCCTTCCTTTAGGGCGCGGTTGAGATGTCCACAGAAACCAAGTGAGACAGTTACCGTGCCTTTCCCTTCCTATAAATCAATAAAAAAAAGAGGCAGCGCAGGGCCCCGCCGGGCTGGTGCAGTGGTAAGACGCCCGACTACTGTACCGGAGTACCCGGGTTCGAACCCGACCTCGATGGCGTCCGTGTGCTGTGCGATGTCAGCGCACGGTAAGGATCCCCAGGTGGTCGAAATTACTCCGTAGCCCTCCACTACGGCCCCTCTTCCTCTCTTTCCATTTTCACTCCCACCTTCCTCTCTTCTCTTACGGCGCAGTTTATGTGTTCAGAGAAAACAAGTGCGACAGTTACCGCGCTTTTCCCTTCCTATAAATCAATCAATCATGCAGCGGAGGAAGGGTGGAAGTTCCTGGCCCTACAGGACTAGGACGGTAGGTCAACGCCGCTTGCGGCGGGGGCCAGCCAGCCACCGAATTGTATCTGTTGTAGACCGTCATTGCACCCGCCACCGCTTCGGTGGTGGACGACGGCTGTTGTTGCTCTCTCTTCTTTTTCCCTTCTTCTCTATTTTCTCTTCTGTTCTTGGTGTGGCTGTAGGAAGAAGGAAGAAAAAATGCACGGGCCTGCCACTGGCTCTGTAGCTGAGCCACCGCCGTTGCCTCGTGCGGACAGAAGAGAGAAACGAGCGAAGAAAGAAAAAGAAGAGAAAGAAAGACGCGCGTCGCAACAGCTGTTGTACACCACCTAAGCGGTGGCGGGGGCAATGACGGCCCACAACAGATACAAATTCGGTGGCTGGCTAGCCCCCACCGCCTGAGGCGTTCACCTACCAGTCCCAGCCCCGTAGGGCTAGGAACAGCCACCCTCCCTTGCACGAGGCAGCGAAGGTGGCTCAGCTACAGAGCTAGTAGCAGGCCCATGCATTTTCTTTTCTTTCTCTTGCAACATAGCGCTAACACAGCGAGACACAGCGCTATGTTGCAAGAAAACCGTCACCAACTCGCTCAAGCTTCCATCCTGGTAAACTTTATTTTTCTTTCTCCCTACAGCCGCAACAGGCAGCGGAGGTGGCTCAGCTACACAGCCAGTAGCAGGCCCGTGAATTTTTTTTTATTGCGAAAGCAATATTGCTAGCACTTTTCTGCCATCGGTGGAGGTCGTTCTTTCGCTCCAGCGCACGACCACGTGACAGCGTGGCGTCACGACCAGATGAGAGCAGAGGCCACAACTCGTCTCTTGGGCCGTAGTCATTAATTCGCTTGGCGCGGCGGCTCCCACGTGACGGCCTCCTTGGCCCGCCGCGTGAGGGCGCTTGCTAGGAGAGGATAAACGGGGTACCGCAAAGGCAAGAGCGGTTGGCTAAGCAACGCGCCTATGTCCTTTCCAACCAAAAAGTACTACCCGAGTCTAGACTTGGTGATGTATAGACATTCGGATGACTATGTAATTACCAGTGTTCAGACCAAGAGCCACTACTTTACGGACCACCAAAGCATGTTCATTGGAATAAACAAACAGTAGAAACCTTGTTCAACAGCCTCGACAAGGAACAGCAGTGTACTTTAGGTAGCGAAGTACTGGAAGTAGTAGGCAAATATGTCTACTTAGGACAGGTAGTAACCGCAGGTCCGGACCATGAAAAGGAAATAACAAGAAGAATAAGATTGGGATGAAGCGCATTTGGCAAGCACTCGCAGAATATGACTAGCAGCTTACCGGTATCGCTCAAGAGGAAAGTATACAACAGTTGCATCTTGCCTGTACTCACCTATGGGGCTGAAACGTGGAGGCTAACCAAGAGAGTTCTACTTAAGTTGAGGACAACCCAGAGGGCTATGGAACGAAAAATGGTAGGGGTAACATTAAGATACAGGAAGCGTGCACAGTGGGTCAGAGAAATAACTCAAGTTACTGACATTCTAGTGGAAATTAAGAAGAAGAAATGGACATGGGCAGGACGTGTGCGAAGAGAGGATAACCGATGGTCGCTGAGGGTAACAAACTGGATTCCAGGGGCAGGAAAGCGTAGCAGGGGGCGGCAGAAAGTTAGGTGGGCGGATGAGGGTAAGAAGTTCGCAGGGGTCAAGTGGATGCAGCTAGCACAGAACCGGGTTAGGTGGAGAAATGTGGGAGAGGCCTTCGCCCTGCAGTGGGTATAGTCAAGCTGCTGCTGCTGATGATGATGAGAAACCATGTTGTGTCCAGAGTAAATCCTTTAGTTGCACAAAAGGCGAAGCCACGCCAAACCACCAGCAGAGCCAAGCGTAGCCTAGGAGATATTGCTTTCGCAATCACTCAGGCTGAACCAGAGCTAAGCCACAGCTAATTTTTTCTTCTTCCTACAGCCACAACAACAGTTGCGGTGCCGCCCTCCTACTTGCTCTGTAGCTGAGCCTCCTCCGCTGCCTCGTGGCGGGTGCAATGACGGCTGACAACAGATGAAAATCAGTGGCTGGCAAGTCCCCGCCGCAAGCGGCGTTGACCTACCGTCCCAACCCAGTAGAGCCAGGAACTGCCACCCCCTCCCCAGTTCCGGCATGGCGCGACTATCCGGACGAACATTGTTGCTGTTGTTGTTGTGGCTGTCCGAAGAAGGAAAGTTGTTGTGGCTGTATGAAGAAGGAAAAGAAAATGCACGGGCCTGCTACTGGCTCTGTAGCTGAGCCACCTCCGCTACCTCGTGCAGACAGAAGAGAAAATAGAAAAGAAAGAAAAGGAAGAGCGAAAGAAAGACGCGCGCCGCAACGACAGCTGTTGTCCACCACCGAAGCGGCGGCGGGTGTGATGAGGGCCTACAACAGATAAAATTTCGGTGGCAGGATAGCCCTCGCCGCTAGCGGCGATGACCTACCTGCCCCAACCCCATCAGTGGAGTCTAAGAAGGAGAAGAAAATGCACTGGCCTGCTACTGGCTCTGTAGCTGAGCCACCTCCGCTGCCTCGTGCAGACTGAAGAGAAAATAGAGAAGAAAAGGAAGCGGAAAACGCGCGCCGCAGCAGCAGCCGTTGTCCACCACCGAAACGGTGACGAACATGGCGAGACCATCGAGATGTACAAGAAATAAACGTGCATGCCAGCGCTGCAAGAACCGCGCCTCGCCATCTGTTTCCAGACGCTCGAACAGGTACTTCTAGAGGAACAAACGGAGATTTCGAAGCGCTGGATGCATTGCGCGTGCCGGTTACCTGCGTGCTTCCGCCAGGCAGCGGCGACGCCACAAAATAAACATGACACAACACACAACGAGGCGCGCAATCACTCCGCGCGGGCGACGAACGCCTGGCCCATAGTGTACAGAAAACATACGTCTCACGAGGCGCCACATGACTCGCGCCACTGTGCAGTCAAACCCTACATGGTACATTGTTTCCGTAGCGCCGCAGTTGGCACAGCTGTCGTCAGACACGACGCCCCATGAAGCTAGGCGCTGACGCGTGGCAGAACTCCCCAGCGCCGCCGCCACTCAGTCTCTGACCTCGGGGGCAGGCGGCTGACTGCCCAAGGCCTCCATCTATTATTTGAGGTGCGCCGCTGATCGTCCGGGCTGAGTCGCTAGCTGGCGACCATTTCACTAACTACCGTCGCTGCAACCGCATCTGTGTCCACCAAGGGTAGGTCGGCGTTTATGGCCATCCAGAAACCTGCTGTGGCGTGATAGAACGGGTGTGGCCTTTCAGCCTGCGGGCCACTATGTCGATCCGCTGTGAAAACTCGACTGGCTGTGCTCATCCAGTAGAGTAAGAGCGATCGCCCAGGGGACCAATGATTATCTAGCAGTGTCGTAACTAACATAGACATGAGGACTCAAGCCACTTTGTTGATGCAAGGCAGCCCGAGCCCGCCTCTGCTAGTCGGTAGGTGCAGGAGGTGGCGCGCAGTGAGAGCCGTCCCACCATCCCACACCAACGCGTCTATCAAAGACGCGAGACGGCCAGCCGTACGGCGCGGCAAGAGGGCCACTCGCGCCACATAAAATGTGAATGCGCATGCCCGAAATTTTACTAACGTGATCCTGCAGTTGAGCGAAAGCTCTAAGCGCGTGCCGTCAGCGAGCATTCGGGTCGTGCGTGAAACTGCTTCGTCCCATGTGCGAGCCGATACTCCGCTTGATTAAAATAGTACTCCAAGTACCCGGACCGCGTCCACAAAGGGGACCTCGGCTAGCAATGAACCCTGAAATGATCCATATCGGAGCGCGTGACCTTTCCTTGTGTTGAGCTGAGCCCCGGACACGGCCGCGTACTCAGAAAACACTCCCAAGAAAATGCGGAAGCTATCAGCATCTCACAAGAAAAGGGAAATGTCATCCGCGTACGCAGAGTTGGCCACTGTTTCCTGTCCAACAAGTGGAAAACCACGAATGCGGCTGTCAGCTGCAACTCTACGTAGAAGCGGTTCGAGTGCAAGAATGAAGAGGGCCGGCGATAGGGAACACCCCTGCCGAACTCCCCGTAAAACAGGAAATCTGCATGTAATGTCACCATTTAGAAGGAGCTCACTTGTAAAACCCGCATAGAGTGAACGCACAAGGCGGATAAATTCTTCGCACAGGCCAAAAGAGCGCAGCACAGCAAACAAAAAGCTGTGCTCAATGCTATCGAAGGCTTTTGCCTAAGCTAGAGCGACGAAGACTCCCTCTAGGCCTTTAGCGCAAGCTTAAGAGAATCCATCTCTTGTTAGAGTCAGTGCAGCAAATACGGACCGTCCAGGAACCGAGCAAGACTGGTACGGGCTTATCAGGCCCTGCAAGTGGACCCAAAGTGGCCTCCGAACAAGAATCGTGGCCACCAGCTTGTAGTCAGTGTTGAGGAGGGTTATCGGTCTCCACGATGATAGACTCGCTGCGGTCATACCCTCCTTTGGGAGCAACACAGTGCGTCCCGAGCTAAATGGGGATGGTTTTGTCCCGCTTTCCAGAAAAGTAATTACTACTGGAGGAAGATAGGCTCGAGGATGTTGTAAAAAGTGTTGTAAAACCTCGTGAGCAGGCCACCAGGGCCTGGCGAACTGGTACTGTACAGGGCGCCTCATGCACTTCGAACCTCCTCCAAAGTTGCTGGCGAGCAAAGATCCCTATTCGAGTCAGCAGGAAGCTGACGAAGGGGCCCACAGAAAGTCCCTACAGCTTCCTTGTAGTCTTTGCATTGTTCAAGACCTTGCGATGCAAAAAGGCGTGAAAATGCGCGCTGAAAGTGCTTCTGATCTCGACAGGATTGGAGGACGAGGAGCCATCCTCACGAGCGACGGATTCTACATGAGTGTGACTGTCGCTGCGTTGACTTAGAGCTCTCGCGTGTCCGTGATCGGGTCTACTTTCGAGTGACAGACTGTACGCTCGTGCGGTGTGTGACGCGCGCGAGGTATTCTCCAAGGTTTGGTGGTACCGAACGCGGAGCGTGTCAAGGTACGCGTGCATAGCGAAAGTAAGCTGTCCTCCGTCGGGAACTATGCGCATGCGCCGGAGAATTTCATTTAGCGCAGTGGTGATGCGAACGCGCCATGCTTTCCCCTCACGCGCAAGGATCTCTCGGCAGTGAATCATAAATTCAGCCCACACCACAGGTATCACCGAAGTCCTATCCGAAATTGCAGAATTTAGGTTTGGGCGGATTTCTCTTTGACACTCTTCATCGTACAGTACTGATGCGTCCAACCGCCACATCAGGGGTCTGTTGGAGCGGCCAGGCGCTTCTTGCAGCGCTACAAGGACAGGCAAATGATCGCTCATATTGCGAGAACCTGCAGAACATGGCAGCCCGTCACACCTGAGAATGGAGGGTGTCTGGCGGAGGCGATGTACACCCGGTCGATACGGGTCGCCCTATGGCCCCTACCACGTGCTGCAATGAATTGGGAACCGTGTAAATTCACCCAGGCGTCTTGCAAATGCAATGACTGAACAAGCTTGCTTATTACTTTGGCGTTGTAATTTGACGTGCCCTCTCTAGGCCCCCTGACGTCGCTTGAGGAATTCAACACGCAATTAAAATCGGACAAGAGCACATAAGGGACATCGTCTAGCAAATGTGACCTAATGGACCGGAAGAAATCGTTTGTCAAACTGCGAGTGACCGGCGAAAGACGTTGACAAAACGAGTCCTCCGGCCATTAAGAAAAATGTCCACTGCTATGACATGGCCATCCATCCCAAATGTACAATGAGCACTCGCTCTAAACGCGCGGTTAAGGAAATTCACACCCACACCGCAACAGCAGAGGCAATTTATTGTCTTCCACACCCATATGTAGCTGTATATACACACACGCACTGTAGTACATACATGGGAGGACAACAAAAGGTGCGATACTAACAGCACCGAGTGAATAACAACGAACTGCTAATTCCTTCTCACGAAACAATTGCACAATCATATGTCACATTAGGTAGCCCAGAATCATTTGATCACTTAGCTAGCATATTGTCACGTCTCGGTAGAAGACCAAGGAGAACCTAGCGATAGATGGTTTGAATGGTCGACCAGAACAAGTCTTGTGTTCAAGCTTCTTTTACTTCCAGGCTCGCGCTTGTCGTCATCTTTTGCGTCGTCTTCTATGCGGCATTTGCCCCCCTCCTTAGGAAGCATCGTCCCGATGAGAACAAAAGGAAGTAGGAGGTTAAGGTCAGACTGAGTGGTATGGCTTCATACGCACGACGTGGACGACGTCAGCTTGGTGCTGGCGTCGCTTTGATGTCGACACCCCGTCTGGCATCACCTCATAAGTGACGTCGGTTAAACGTCGCTGAACAACATAGGGTCCAAAGTATCGTCGCAATAGTTTTTCGGAGAGTCCACGGCGGCGAATAGGTGTCCAGACCCACACTTTGTCGCCAGGTTCGTACATTACATGCCGGTGTCTCTGATTGTAGCGTTGTGCATCGTGCTCCTGCTGATTTTGAATCCGCACACGAGCTAGTTGGCGAGCTTCCTCTGCACGCTGAGCGAATTCCTCGGCGTCCTGGTCGAGATCATCGGTGTCGGCATTCGGGAGCAACATTGCATCCAGCATAGTTGTTACTGGTCGCCCGTGAAGGAGGCTGAATGGTGTCATGCGAGTGGTGTCTTGGCGGGCCGTATTGTAGGCGAACGTAACGTAGGGAAGTATTTCGTCCCAATTCTTGTGGTTTACGTCGACGTACATGCAAAGCATGTCTGCGAGGGTCTTATTGAGGCGTTCCGTCAACCCATTGGTTTGAGGGTGATAGGCAGTAGTTTTACGGTGACTGGTACCACTGAGGCGAAGAACGATTTCCAAAAGTTCGGCCGTAAATGTAGTTCCTCGGTCAGTTATAATAAGTGCCGGAGCGCCATGCCTCAGGACAATGTTCTCAACGAAGAACCTAGCTGCTTCGGCGGCGGTACCCCTTGGCAGAGCCTTGGTCTCCGCGTAGCGGGTCAGATAATCAGTGGCGACAATTATCCATTTATTCCCGGCTGTAGACGTCGGAAATGGTCCCAGGAGGTCCATGCCGATTTGCTTAAAAGGTGTCGCTGGCACTTGAAGAGGGTGGAGTAGGCCAGCTGGTTTTACAGGGGGTGATTTACGGCGCTGGCAGTCAATGCACGTACGTACATAGCGTTTCACTGTCGCCGGCAGTTTTGGCCAGTAGTATCCGTGCTGTACTCTAGCCAACGTGCGGGTGTAGCCTAGGTGACCGGCGGTTGGCTCGTCGTGGCACGCTTGCAAAACTTCAGTGCGGAGAACCGATGGGACGACGAGCAGAAGACTGTTTCCCCCAGGACGGAAGTTCTTCTTGTAAAGGACGTTGTTGCGAATAAAAAATGAAGAGATTACTCGGGCGAAAATCTTCGGCACAACCGTAGTTCGCTTCTCCAAGAAATCAATAAGAGGGAGCAATTCCTGATCCTCTCGCTGCTGTTGGGAAAGCGTTGCGTCATCTATGACACCTAAAAACGCAGTGTCTTCATCGGTCATAGTGGAAGGTTCGACCGGCGCTCGCGAAAGGCAATCTGCATCCGTGTGCTTCTTTCCAGATTTGTAAATAACTGCCATGTCAAATTCTTGCAATCGAAGGCTCCAACGCGCGAGTCTCCCTGAAGGGTCCTTTAAGTTCGTCAGCCAACAGAGAGAGTGATGGTCGCTGACGACTTGAAAGGGGCGAGCGTACAAATAAGGGCGGAATTTCATAACCGCCCATACCACTGCAAGACATTCTTTTTCGGTTGCCGAGTAGTTCGCTTCTGCTTTAGATAGGGTCCTCCTAGCGTAAGCAATTACCTTTTCCACACCATCCTGGCGCTGCACTAACACAGCACCTAAGCCCACGTTGCTGGCATCCGTATGAAGCAGTGTAGGGGCGTCGTCATCAAAGTGCGCCAGGACAGGTGGTGTCTGTAGACGCCTCCTCAGCTCATTGAAAGCTTGTTGCTGTTCTTCACCCCAGCGAAAGACAGCGTTGTCACGAGTCAGTGAAGTTAATGGCCAGGCTATTCGTGAGAAGCCAGCAATAAACCGACGGTAATAGGCGCAAAGACCCAAGAAGCGCCGCAATGTCTTTTTGTCCGTAGGTGTTGGGAACTTGGCGACTGCGGAGAGCTTTTCAGGATCCGGCCGAACACCTTCTTGGCTGACGACGTGGCCTAAGAACTGCAGCTCCTCGTAACCGAAGTGGCACTTCTCGGGTTTTAATGTGAGGCCCGCAGATTGTATGGCCTGAAACACAGCTAGCAAACGGAGTAGATGCTCTTCAAATGTAGCCGAAAACACTATCACGTCGTCAAGATACACCAAGCATGTTTGCCACTTAAGTCCCGAAAGCACAGTGTCCATCAGTCTCTGAAATGTTGCTGGCGCCGAGCATAAACCGAACGGAAGGACTTTAAACTCATACAATCCGTCGGGAGTGATGAATGCTGTCTTCTCCCGATCCCTCTCATCCACTTCGATTTGCCAATATCCACTTTTCAAGTCCATCGACGAGAAGTAACGTGCATTTCGTAGGCGATCCAAGGAGTCGTCGATGCGAGGGAGAGGGTACACGTCTTTTTTGGTCACTTGGTTGAGCTTGCGATAGTCTATGCAAAATCGTAAGCTGCCGTCTTTCTTTTTAACAAGTACCACGGGTGAAGCCCAGGGACTCTGTGACGGCTGGATAACGTCGTCTCTAAGCATTTCGGCCACCTGGCGCTGAATGGCTTCACGTTCTTTCGGAGCCACACGGTAAGGATTTTGTCGAATCGGGCGAATCGAGTCATCCGTGATAATTCGATGTTTTGTCAAAGGCGTTTGGCCGATCCGCGATTCTGAAGCAAAACAGTCTCGAAATTGATCTATGAGATCCAAAAGGCGGTCCCGCTCTGAAGAAGACAGATTTGGGCTCACATCAACGATGGTTACGGGTGTCTTGCACACTGATCCTCTCTGTTGCAGTAAGCAACAGTGCTGCGCATTTGGGAGGCTGTCGAAAAAGGCCACAGTTGTGCCTTTCGGAATTTGCTGACGCTCGTCGCTGAAGTTTGTCAGCAGCAGTTCGGTATGCCCATTGGTCAAGTTGACCAGCCCTCGAGCTATAGAAACACCTCGGCTGAGTACCAGGGTAACTGCCCGTTCGGCGACGCCATCGCCTGTATGCGCCACGTCGCATTTCACTTCAACAAGAAAACATGATCTCGGAGGTAATGTCACCGTCTCATTGGCGACGCGTAAGGGCAATAGTGGTACTTGCGCATAACCAAGGTCTTCATGGTTATTGGTGAAGGCAACGATGCTGTCACGGATGCTGATTACAGCCCCATGAAGACGCAGAAAGTCCATGCCCAAGATGAGGTCTTTGCAGCAGTCAGGGAGAATAACGAAGCTGCCAACAAACACCGCGTTTCCTATTCCTATCCGGGCAGTGCATTTCCCTGTCGGTGCCAGTAGCTGACCCCCAGCACTTCTTATTACTGGCCCAGTCCATTCAGTTTTTACTTTGCGAAGGGTGTCGGCCAGTTTCTGGCTAATAATTGAAAAATCTGCCCCGGTATCCACCAGAGCATGTACCGCCAGCCCATCAATGGAAACGGCGAGGTCAGCGCTAACAAAATTATCTGAGTTGATCGTCCCTTTCGGCATTTGCGGCGGAAGCGCGGCAAGGTCGGCGCTGTCAGCTTCGTCGTCATGGCTGATCATCTGGTACGGCATTTTCGGCGGTAGTGCGGAAATGTCAATGTTAGCGGCGGCGTCAGAAGCCCGGGTTGTCGGCAATTGCGGCGGTGGTGAGGGTTTCGACACTTTTAGACTGGTTGCAACCTCCCCTCGCGAGGTTGCAGCTCTTAGTTTCCCCGGTGAGGGCTAGGAGACCGCCGTCCGCTAACGCCAGTAGTGTTGCGACGCGTCGGCGAATAACGCTGTGGCGATGGGGAGGAGCGGCGGCGGAAGCCCGGGGATTCGGTTTCCCTGCTGACCGGAGGGTCGTCGTCGATTTGGGCAGAATCAGTGTCGAAGCGGCGGCGAGCAGAAGTAAGCGGAAAGGACTGCCCCTCTTCGCGGTGGCGGCAGTACCGATACACATGGCCAGGTTGTCCGCAGTAGAAACAAAGTGGTCGGCTGTCATAACTGCGCCACCTGTCAGTTCGGCGCAGTTGAGAGCGCCTGGGAGGCGCCCACTGAGGCCCCTGGAGGAACCGAATCTCCTGACGGTTCGGTGAGCTCGGTGGGGCGTGGTCTGGAGGTGGGCGACGAAGGACCGCAGCATAGCTCTCGGGCTGCGGCTCGAGGTAAGCTGCAGGAATGTTGGCCGTGCAGCTGATCGGTTTTGGAGCGTGGTATGGTTCGGAAAGGGGTACCGCGTTGTCGACTGGATGAGACTCGTTGCATGGTGTAGACGGTGATAGGGCGTATCGAATTTCATTCCTCACTGTTTCCATGAGGGCCCCTGACGACTGAGCCTTCGTAGTCGTAATTCGCTGCAGCTCCTCAAGGACAATGCCTCTAATGATGTCTCGAAGAGTGGTCGTATCTGTTGCAGTCAGCGCCGCCGCAGTCGTCGGGGCACAGTTTACCGGTCGGTTGTACTGGCGGCACCGGTCTTGGAGGGCTCGTTCGATAGCCGTAGCGTCCTTAACGAACTCACTCACGGTTTTAGGGGGGTTGCGGACCAAGCCGGCAAACACCTGTTCTTTGACGCCATGCATGAGATGCCGTAGCTTCTTTGGTTCACTCATATCAGGGTCGGCACGGCGAAAAAGGCGAGCCATGTCTTCCGCAAACATAGCCACGCTCTCATTTGGCTTCTGGATGCGCACTTCAAGCAGGCGCAGCGCATTGTCCCGTCGGTCAGTTCTCGCGAAAGTGTCGACCAGCTGGCAGCGGAAGTCATCCCATGTGGATAAGCTGGCCTCATGGTTTTCAAACCACGTTCTAGCATTATCCTGAAGGGCAAAATAAACATTACAAAGCTTCTGGTCTGCGCTCCACTGGTTGATCTTTGACACTCGCTCAAACTGGTCGAGCCAGTCTTCCACATCTTCAAACGCTTCCCCGCGAAAGCACTCTGGCACCTTGGTGTTCTGTAGAGTCACCGGTGTAGGATTGGTATGTGCCATGGCTTGAGAGGTCTTAGGAACTTGGGCGTTTGAGGAGTCGTTCGGCAGATGACTGTACTCCGGCGCTAGGCCTAGAAGGCGGCGGCTAGCACGATGGACAGGCGTGTCGATGTTTGGGATCCGCTGTGGACTGCCGGAAGGAGTCCTATGCATACCCCAGCACCTCCACCAGTGTCACGTCTCGGTAGAAGACCAAGGAGAACCTAGCGATAGATGGTTTGAATGGTCGACCAGAACAAGTCTTGTGTTCAAGCTTCTT
>JAJIZL010069605.1:0-26933 GCA_023969395.1 Amblyomma maculatum
CCGGCGATGCGAACACATGAGTGAAAAACTTTATTGAGTAGAGATAAGGGAGGGGGATGTGTAGGTGGGGTTCCCTAGTCCAGGACTCCAGCGGCTGCCGCTGCTATCCGCGCCTGTGTCATGAGGGCTCGTTGGGCCTCTAGTCCAGAGCTCAATAGGGCAGCCTCCCACCCGTCAATTTTTGGCACTGTTTTTGTGTCATCTGGAGGCCCCAAATGCAAATATTGCGGGGAGAAGGCAGACCTGCATCACATGGTGTGGACCTGCCCACACAATCCTCCAGATTACCCGAACATCCTACGAACATCCAGTGTCCAGACGCCCTCTTTCGTAGCGAATGGCAGCGGCGAAACTAACGGACGAACGCCGCACATAGTTTTCACAAGGCGTGTTACCTGACAGCGCGAGAGGGAGGAAGATAACTATCGTCACATAGGGCACCCTCGCACCGAGCGTCGGGCAAAGATAGCAGCGCCGCGGTGCGGCCAGGCACCCGCTCCGCGTACCGAAGCCGTGGGCCGTGTATTTTTGAAAACCACTGTACCTCCTCGAGATGTTCGACGCTCTGTACAAGCCATACAAAAACGTAATACAGGCGTCGGCTGTCTTCAACAGCATGCAACAAAAAGCAAATCAACCGTTCGACGACTTTGTAACTGACCTTCGGAGGCAAGCAGAAAAATGCGACTTTGGAGAAAAAGCAGAGAGGCTCATAGGGGACCGCATCGTTGTCGGAATTAGAGACGCAGCATTGAGGGAGCGACTTTTCCGTGAACGGGACCTCACGCTTGACAAAATAATTACAACGTGCAAAGCAGCAGAGATTTCTAAGAAGCACGCAAGCTTGAAGTGCAAGCCATAAACAATCAGAAAAGATGGAACTCGTCAAAACAACCAGCTTCGAGGACCCCGCATTTAATCCCGCAGCAGAAGCAGCAACGCAAATGCTCGTGCTGTGGAACAACGCACAAGCCGCACGCCTGCCCCGCTTACGGTCACAACTGTTACGCCTGCGGCAAATTCGGGCATTTTTCGAGCATGTGTAAACAACGCCAACGAGGCAGCAACTCAAGTCAGCGAATCGGGCTCCTTGAAGGTCCTCAGCAGCAGGATCAGCAACAAGAATTCTTCCTGGAGAGCCTCGATCTCCTCAACGTAAACAGTGCCTCAGAATGGTTCGAAACAGTCTGCGTGAATGGTCACAGCATCGGGTTCAAGTTGGACACCGGCTCCGACGTGAACATCATGCCCATGCATCAAATCAGAAACTGGCGTATGCAACCAGACATGAAGCCGACGCATGCACGAGTGACGACGTACAGCGGGCAGGAACTTCCTATATATGCTGAATGCCAACTGAAATGCTCAGCGGGCGAAAACTCCTGCATCTTGAATTTCCTCGTCGTTAAACAGCCGCTAAAGCCAATCTTAGGCGCCAACGCATGCAAGGCATTGCAGCTCATCAAAAGAGTTCAGCCGCAGCGAACAACTGTAGCTGCATGCACAGCAACCCAGACCATAAGGAACGTGCTCGACGACTTTTCTGATGTATTTGAAGGCATTGGGAAATTGCCTGGGGTGTGCTCTATACAACTGAAAGGAGTGATTCCTACGGTGTCAGCTCCACGCCGAGTACACTGCGCAATAGAGCACAAAGTGAAGGCCGAACTGCAACGGATGGAAGAGAACGGCATCATAATGAAGGTGACAGAGCCTTCCGAGTGGGTTCACCCAGTTGTCATTATTCACAGAAAGGATAGCAACGTAAGGCTGTGTTTGGACCCTCGCAACCTTAACGCAGCTGTGAAAAGACAGCACTATTAGGTTCCAGTCCCTGAAGAGTTATTGCAACGCTGAATGGTGCTAAGATTTTCTCTGTTCTCGATGCTAAAAGTGCATTCTACCAGCTGGTCCTAGACGAGCCAAGCTCGCGCTTGTGCACTTTCACGACGCCCTGGGGACGCTATCGTTTCCTTCGGGTTCCATTTGGCCTTGCAACAGCTCCTAAACTTTTCCAATTAGACAGGGTGTTTGAGCAGCAACCAATTGTCAAGCCCTATTTTGACGACATCCTTGTGGCATCAAGAAATCTTGAAGAACATGCGGGCGACCTGAGACAGGTGCTGACCATCGCCAGAGCCAACAACCTGAAACTTAACAAGGAAAAGCTCCAGCTGGCTTTGACGTCCATTACATACCTTGGACACCAACTATAATCCCATGGGATTGCTCCAGACCCAGCAAAGGTGACAGCCATCGAGTCTATGCCACCGCCAACAAACAAGCAAGAACTGCAGAGATTTCTTGGAATGGTTACCTACTTGACGAAATTCATTGCCAACTTTTCGGAACTCACAAGCCTTCTTCGTGAACTACTGAAGACGGATGTTCACAGGCACTGGACGCAACAACATACCGACATCGTCAAGCTCGTGAAGTCAAGGTTGATTACGGCACCCGTTCTTCGCTATTTTGATCCATCAAAGCCCGTGACAATTTCTACGGACGCCAGCTCCTACGGAATGGGATCAGTCTTACTGCAAGAAGGCAGACCCGTGGCCTACGCTTCAGCAGCTCTCACAGCCACCCAGCAGCAGTATGCGCAAGTCGAGAAAGAACTGCTAGCAGTCGTGTTTGCGTGTGAAAGATTTAATTACTACACGTTCGCACGAGAAGTGACCATACAGTCGGATCACAAACCTCTGATTGGCCTGCAGAATAAGGACCTGAACAAAATGTCATCCCGACTTCAAAGGCTACTACTGCGCTTCCAGCGGTACACCGTGACTCTGACTTACGTTCCGGGAAAACAACTAGCAGTTGCAGATGCCTTATCAAGAGCTCCCGATGGGTCAACAAGAATGGAAACAGCAGATCACGATCCCGGACTTGACGTTTCAAGTTTGGTTCAAGCAACTCCTAGCAGACTTCGCGAGATCGCTGAGGAGACATCACGAGATTCGACTCTTCAAACAGTAGCCAAATACATCAAAGAAGGGTGGCCTCAAAAACTCGCACAGGTAGACAACAAAGTCAAACCATTCTACCATGTGAGAAGCGAGCTCTACACAACGGAATGCTTCGTGTGCTACGGCCAACGCTTGGTTATACCAGCCGCATGCCAGGCAAATGTACTTCGCACGCTCCACCAAGCACACCGCGGAATCGTTGCGTGCAAGGGTTTGGCAAGCCAGAGTGTGTATTGGCCAACTCTAAACCAGGACATCGAGACTTTGGTCAAGAGCTGTTACATATGTCAATCACATCACATTGGCAATCCACACCAGCCTCTATTGGACCGAGCCCTTCCTGATCGACCTTGGCAACAACTCGCCATGGACTTCTTCCATCTGCAGGGAAAGACATACCTGCTGATTGTCGATTATTTTTCCAAGTATGTAGAGGTTCGGCAGATGAGAACAGCTACAGCAAGTTCGCTGATACAGGTACTGAAGGAAACATTTGCCAGGTTTGGCATTCCTGTGACAATCGTATCTGATCAGGGACCACCCTTCGACAGCGACGAGCTTAGAAAGTTCTTCCGTGAGTGGGACGTGATACACCAGCCGTCTTCTCCCTTGTACCCCCGTAGCAATGGTCAAGCGGAAAGAACAATACAGACCATCAAGGCTATGATGACTAAAGCAGCCGAGGAAGGCAACGACCTAGCAGCAGTGCTCCTCAACTACCGCTCCACACCAATACCAGGAGCAAAATCACCGGTTGAGCTCCTGATGGGTAGAAAGCTTCGCACATTCCTACCAACACTACCAAGTGCCTTGAAACCAAGCCTTCCAACTGAGGCTCACCAGAATCTTCTGCAAGAAAGGCAGAAACAACAACACAAGCATGCTGACCTGCACACAAGAAACCTTCCTCCGCTTGTTCCTGGCCAACCCGTATGGCTCCGAAATAGCCGCAACTGGACAAAAGCCACCGTCGTAAATGTGGGCCCAGAGCCTAGAAGGTACGCCGTGAAAACAGATACCGGAGGCATTTTTGTAAGAAATCGAATCCACCTGCGACCTCGAACGGCGGAACGCCCTACTGCCCAAACTTCTTCACCGGAAGACTACGAGGTAATCGACTCAAGCACTCCTCAACAGAACCCAGAATATCCGGTCCTTCCTACCCAACCACTTCAAGTACCTTCTCGCCCACCTCATACTACTCGATCAGGAAGAAGGATCAAGCCTCCTGTACGTTATTCGAGCCCAATCAATGACTTCAGATAACCAGGATATTCCGTGTGCAACCTTCTCAATTTTTGTTAAAGAAGGGCGTGTTATGTATGCGCACAACTGCAACTCTGCTTCTCATCCTGTAGCGCCATCTCTACGTGGCCGCCTCAATCCTAACAAGGCTCCAGACAGCGCCACCTAAGTAACCGCGACCCAAGTTCAAATCCTGAATAAAGCTTAGTTCCTTTTCTGTTCACAACTGGGCTGGTCCGTGTCGTCAGTCTCTCCGACATTAACCAACATAACAAGGGTGAGCTGCGACGAGGTACCGGTGAACGGGACCGACGAGCGCGGGGAGATGGAGATCGACTGGATCGACGAGCAGTTGTGACAGTTTCGGTACGAGGCTCATCCGGTTGAGAAGGAAAGTGTCCAGGGCCATCATAGGCTGGGCGGGGCTCGGCTGGTTGGGCAACAAAACGTCGAGGTCCATAACTATACCGACGGTCAGCGTTGTAATAGGAGCGAGGGGTGGGGAAGGTACGGCTACGGCAATAACGTGAAATGTGGTCGGCGCGACAGCAAATAAAACAGATTGGCCTGTCGTCTGAGGTACGCCACTCTGCAGGATTGGGACCAACGTAGCGACGTGGGGAGGTTGGGCTGGTTGTTGCAGCAGCCACTAAAGGAACAGAATGCGATGGTGGCGGGCGCGGCGCGGGGCTGGAGGAGAGGCCGACGTTTGCAAGCTCCTGACGGACGACGGCTTGTATCATGGCCGCGGTGTGGGGCTGTGGAGACGGGAGTGGTGCAGGAGTTCGGGTCTCGAGTTCTCTCCGGACGATCCGAGTGACGGTCGTGGGATGGGAGGGCTGGTGTAAAGGGGCCAAGTCATCGCAGGATGAAGTAGCCGGCGTGTTTGGAAGACGCTCAAAGCGATGCACGAGACGTCTTTGTTTTGCCTGCTCGAATTTTCTGCAGACTTGTAGCACCGAGTCGACAGTGGAGCAGTCCGTGCAGAACAGGATGTGGAACGCATCATCCGCAATACCCTTGAGGATATACCCTACCACGGCCGGTCTCGAGGGAGAGCGCGCTTCTCTTCTCTTACGGTCTCTCCAATGGGGTTTGTTTCCACCGCCCGCCGCGCCTCGGTGGGGTCGCAACCGCCCCACTGCTGCTCCTCCGCTACAGCCGTTCACGCGCAAGGGAAACTCGCGCTCGCTTTTAGCTTCGCCCGCGTCAGTTGCAACCGGCAGGTCCAGACATTTTGCTCCTTATGGTTTATACAAAGGTCGTAATCAGCATCGAACATCTATCGTGTACGAGGAATAAAATACAGTCAATAATCTGCTCACGCGCGCGCGCCTTCGTCAGTGAGGCCGTGGATGGTCGAATGAAGCTTCGGGTACACTTCAACATTTTTAACCCTTTGTACAAAAATGACTTTACCAGGCTATGCAATGTGCCTTTGAATGTTGTAAGCAGGTGTAGCGCGACCTGACGTGAGTGTATGGTGAATTGTTTGGTGGAGATTCTGTCAACCGCTACCATTTTCTTTAGATCAGAAGAGGCACCGGCAAAAATTCATGGCGCGTCTCAGATTCAGAGTAAAGAACAAAACTTTACTCATATAGTAAAAATTTCACTTGTCGAGTGGAGTGGGCTGTTCTAGCTTCGTTCAAAACATATCAGTCGATCGGTGAAAGGCCGAAGATGTATATGTAGTCCCGCGACTGCGTTTAATCAAGGAAATGGGCATAAACAGTTAAGCAGAATTGAAAAGAGCGGCAAACAATAAAAAAATTGTCCTTCAAAGCTACATATTGTACTACATACTCATCAATTAATCAAAATGCGACCTGCGTCTAGAAAATTCAGTCTCAAAATCTTCCTGTACGGCTTATGCACATAAAGATCGTTGGCCTCTGGGTCTTCTCTGTCACTTTCCTGGGGTAATTATTTGAGAAGAACAATTCTTAGAACTTTTTCAAATATCAATGAAGCGGACCTAATAACATAGCTGTTTTCAATTCCTTTCGGGCAACTCTATTCTCAAATGCTGACTGAATCAGGATCTTAAGTACTTCGAGAACATTTGTGTGTAGTATAGGTGCACGGCAGCTTTTTCGAAAAAAAAGTAAAGCTTGTCCAAAGGGCAACAAGTTCTGGTTTCGGATAATGCAGTATACTTGAATATTGTCCTCGTAGAAGTTTCTTTCGCTAGTTTCAAGAAGAATAGCGCAAGCGTCACACCCGAAGTTGATTAACTAAACGATATATCCAACGACGTAAGGTAAACCGGAATATGTGACAGTGGGAAATGGGATGGTAGGAGATGCCATCACTTCCTTCAGTGCCTTGATTTTGCTCTCAGATGAAACGTTCATCTTGACAATGTAGTCATGTGCCGCTAGCTGTTACGGCCCTCGCATCTGGCATATGTCATTCCCTTCTGCACATTATCCTTACTTTCCCGAAGAGAGCATCAATGGGTCGCTATATAGGGCTTGAAATGAGTCTTCAGTTACATTGTTCTTCTTTAACGCTTTACAAGTTTCTTGCATACTTTCGATATAGCAGGTGAACTCATTTGAAAGTCACTGCATCGAGTATCACCTTCATCATTTATTGGCCTTTTTTTACCACTTCGAGCACAAGTGGTGTCATGAATATCAAACAATTTTTATTGTTTTCATAATAAGCTTACTATCATGCAAAAATTTCATCAAAGCAATGTTCATTTGCAAAATTAAAATAACGTTTATAATACCACGCATTGGCTAATATATGAATTGTAATAACTGTGAAGAAGGAGCTGGACCACTTCGATGGACGCTGATGAGAATGAAGCAGTTGTGGAATTGCCATCGCGCAGATCGTGTTGGTCTTGATCGCCCCGCTTCCCCGTCCACCTCGACGCCGTCGTCAACGTCCTTCTTCTACATAACATTTAAAACTCAACCGTACAACATTTACTTTGACTGTTATACTCATGCAAGTATTTTGCAATTTACATTACATTTTTATTAAATTATTTTCATCTTCGGTGCTACATGGATGGTTTCGCATCTAGCGCAGAAAGACAGTTTTGCTGCCGCAGACGAGTTGCTGTCATGTTAGCCTTGAAGAAGCTTCGATGTGATTATTGCTCATTCAGTTTTTTTTTTGTTCCTCTTCTTTTACAGGCTTGAGAAAAATTCGTTTTTTTTTGTTTTTTTTTACGCAAACTTGCCATAAGGCATATTATATAAACTCATGTAAATGGTTTTCCGTGAGGAACCGGAGCAGGCTCCCGCTCTTAGCGTTGTCGGTGAGCCATTTAGAAAAGTCATCTTCCCTTGTTGTGGTTAGACCCACTTCGCGCAGAATCTTTGTCCTTGATTCCCTTGTCCCTGCACAAGTCCATAGCAGGTGGCGAACATCCACTTCTGCAGCTGGTGTGGAACACTTTGGGCATGTGGTTGGTCCGATTTCAGCTTGCGATTCCCATCGGCATTTTACCGAAGGGGTAAGGGCCGCCCCAGCTCTTATCCTTCTAAGGGAAACCTCCTCCAATCTCGTTAAGTTACGAGGGAGTGGGAATGTACACGGGGGAATGAGGGCACGTGTACTTTTCCTTAAAGAGGATGCTAAAATGGAAACAGCGGAACGGGCATCGAAAGGGAGCCTGGTGGGGGGTGCATTAGTGTGTGGAACTTCGTGTGTGAGGTGGTCAACTTTTCTCTGCTCAGCGTTCTCAGCATTGTCTTGTGTCCAATGTATCTGGATGCTTATCTTTGTTTTTTTATTGAGTGCGTGGATTTCCTGGGTAACAAACAGCGTCTTCGTCACTTTCTTTAGTTGTTTTATGGCGGCTAAGGAGTCTGTATAGATGTGGGCTTCTGTTATCGAATCTATTTTATTTATGGCCTCCATAGCATCGCGGATTGCATAGAGTTCCATCACAAGCGGGTCCGGGTATTCTAAAAGATATTCTTTATGTACCTTTAGTTCGCTGTGTGTTGGACTAGTAGCTGCTGTTCTACCGCCATTTTCTATAATTGATGCATCCGTATATGCAATTAAGGTACCTGGAAGTGCATCAACCAGAGGTCGAGATGCCAGCTTTTCTTTGCGACGAAGCCGAGTGGTCTTGTTTGTCGTGATAGTAGTGAATTCCCAAGGAGGAGGGTCAGCCATTGGTGGTGTTCGAACTGCCACTTCGTTGTACAAGGATGCTATGGGCGTAACGTACTTTCGCTTCATATCCCTTGTTGCCTCTCGTTGTTCAATTAATTCTGTCAACGTATTTATCTGTGCAAACTCTTGGAGAATAGGGATAGGGGTAAGTTTTGGTAAGGCCGTGATAGTGCGCATTGCGTTTCTATTTATTGTTTCCAATTTTGCCCATTGCCGCCTCGTGAGTCTTTGGAATTGGGCCTGGTATAGTATCCTCGGCTGTAACACTGATTGTACAAGACGTCTTGCCATGTCCGCTCGAGCTCCTCCTCCCCTAGACGAAATGCGTTTTATCAAGTTTAAGGAAGTCGCAGCTACTTTTTTCACCTTATGAAGCCATTGTGTTCCTTTGCCGGATTTGTGAATTTCTAGGCCAAGAACTCTCAACTCGTCCACCTCTTCCAGTGCCTGATTTCCAATCTTTAGGGAGACTCTTTGCGTTGCCAATTGTTTTCTTCCATTCTTGTTGGCAACATGAATGTAACTGGACTTTTGAGGTGATAATTCCAGGCCTGCACTTTGCACGTACTCATCTATGGTATTTAAAGCCTCTTGCAGATGCCGATTCTGTCTGTCAATTTGTTTATGAACAGACCAAATCGTGACATCATCTGCGTATATCATGAACCCCACTTCTGGTATTTTAGCTAATTTCCACGCCAATGGGATCAGTGCGATATTAAATAATAAAGGTGCTAACACTGACCCTTGTGACACGCCTCTGTTCGAGGTGTAATTGCCAATTTGTTTTCCGTTTATCCGGATAGAAAACGTCCTGTCCTTAAGCAGATTATGTACTGCTTTTATGACCTGCAAGGGAATGCCCATGCATTCCATGTTGCTAAGAATCTTGGCATGTAACACGTTGTCGTATGCCTTCGCCATGTCGGTAGCCACTACAGTGCGCACTAGGTGGCTATAAGGCGACACGTGTATGACCTCTTCAGCGAGCACAGCCAGTCCATTTTCTGTCCCAAGGTTTGTTCGGAACCCAATTTGTCGAGCATGGTATTTTTTATTACTTTCCAACTACCATGACAGGCGGGTGGCTATCATCTTTTCATAGATTTTGCAAATTGTGGGTGTTAGCGAGATAGGCCGCAAAGATTCTAGACTTGTGGGAGGTTTCCCAGCCTTTGGTATTGTTACCACCACCGAGTGTTTCCAGCCGAGTGGAATGTCTCCTCCTTGCCATACCTCATTTACCACATCCAACAAGCCGTCAACTGCGGCTCCTTCTAAATTCTTGAATACTTCATAAGGAATATCGTCATGTCCAGGCGCAGTTTTACCATTCGCTTCTTCTATAGCAGCCAATAACTCCAATTTGGTAAATGGTAATGTTATTCCTGTTTTATCAACCGCATCCACTGTATGCGGTTGATAAATGCCGCAATGTATGTCATGCTTGTCGAACGTTTGCTGAACGACTGGGTTTTTTATATCCGTTCGCGTGTGTAGTACGTTGACTACATGCCGCTGCAGCATCTACCTTCTGTTTTCTTTCATTTCGGGGCTGCACTCACCACGGAACTCGCGAGCGACAGCGCGAAACCAAGCAAAAGCCACCCGCCGCCGCTGAAGCAGACGCGGAGCGAACAGTGAGCAGGTCGCGCCCCTTGCGGCGGCGGAGAGCGTAACTCAAGGAGAAACGTTCCCATTGTTCCCGCGGCGATTGAGAAGGCCGTAAGAAAGAGCGCGCGCTCTCCCTCGAGACCGGCCGTGGCCCTCCTTGTCAATTTCCGGCATGGAGCTGTTGACCTTGCGACACAATGCAAGCACGTCCTGAATGTAGGGAATGTAGGACTCCGTGTGGGATTGGACACGAGAAGAGAGTTCCGTTCTGGCAGCCAGAGCCCGCCCA
The DNA here is from genome assembly GCA_023969395.1 of Amblyomma maculatum. Lineage (NCBI taxonomy): Eukaryota > Metazoa > Arthropoda > Arachnida > Ixodida > Ixodidae > Amblyomma > Amblyomma maculatum. The sequence continues at coordinate 10,267 of JAJIZL010069605.1, forward strand.
ATGGGCTTCCCGAATAAGTCCTGAAACTTTTGCTTGCAGATGTCCCAAGTAGCGAGCTCTTGTTCGTGATTTTGGAACCATGTTCGAGCTGTTCCCGCCGAATAGAAGATGATGTTAGCGAGCATGATGGTTGCGTCCCAGTGGTTGCTCCTGCTGCAGCGCTCATACTCATCTAGCCAGTCGTCCACGTCTTGGTGGTCGTCACCATTACAGATGGGAGGGTGGCGAACTTCTGTGAGTACTACTGGCTGAGGCGATGTTCCCGTGGTGGTAGGGGCTGTCTCGGAGGTCATTGTGGCTGTTTTTGACGTCGCTGTGATGCCAGGTAGGTGACGGCCGCTGCGCAAATCCAGCTTTTGGCAGCGTAAATGGTTTAATCTGTGCGAACGGATCTTGATTCACTTCCACCAAGATGATACGTGGCAGAATTGGCTAGTTCATGGAAAACCACCACAGCTGATGACAGACGTAAATGTTCTTGCAAGCACCAACCGTGGCTTCAGCTTCGTCGTCTCTCACTCTGTGTTTTCCATCGTCGTCCTCTTCCGTGGCATATGCGTAACAATATTATAGTGTGTGAGGGCTTTTAAGGCTCTTTGTATTTGCGTAGGAAAGTAAAACAGACTGGATTACATGGCTGCTACTCTGTGAAACTGGCATCATATCGTTCATTGCACTGTGCACAAGATTTTTTGTGAACCCATGAACTGTGAGGCACATTGAGTCCTTCAGCTCACACTCTGGTTCCCAAATCACTTTTTCTTATGTTAAAATAGTTAGCAGTAGGTCACCACTGCAAGGCTTGGCAGCTCATTTGCTAGTAATTGCACAAAATGAATTAAGCTGCCCGCTTAGATTGTAACCATTTCATTATAACCTTATCCTGCAATGCTAAGGTAACACACTGCATTGGTGCAAAGCAGAGCCGTGAATCTGTGAATACAAACAGCAAATCCAATCCAAGCAGAAAAGGAATGAATTCAGATTAAGTTACATGCGACCTCAGTGTCAACAAGTCAGATGTTACATCCATGCCTCAGAGCTTTCAGAATGAATCAACATCAGCATTATAGAACCAGTAACCATGAGATAATGCTTAACACGATGAAAAGATAAGGTAATTAATCTTTGCTAATGTGGTATGAGACCATGTACAACGGTGCCCATACAACAAATGTGAACTGATATGTGTACCAGAAAACCCAGTTGATCACTGTGCAAGGTGCAAACACATTTAGGCGCGCAGCAAATGCAACAGGGACTAAAGAAATCTGTAATGCATCCTAATTTGTCGAAAAAAGTAATGTTCACATATGCCCTCCATCGATATCACTCAGCAGGCAAGTAATCATGGGCGTCACAGTAAAATGAAAGCAGCAAATAGGCACGTACGTGTGCATCGACGACATCCGATTTTGATGGCATTGGAAATATCTCAGGTATGCACCTTAGCAAAGAAATTCAGCCGAATAGCTGCTCAATACCAATAAAACTGAATTGGCATGTAGTCTGGCGAGAGTAGAGCTGTCAAAGCAACAACAAGTACGGGATGCAATGTGCGCAACTCCACAACAGCATCACGTCAGTATAAAGCCTACATATCATATCATTTGTCTAAGCTGTTGTGCAATGAACTTAACTCACCCAAGTTATGCAGGAAGAAAGCAGATTCTAATCACAATAATAATTTCCGAATTTTTTTTCTTTTTAACCAATTATGTTTTTATGCTCAACACCAAAGTGTCCATACCATGATTCACAGTTGCATATGGTGTGCCCTTTTTCAGAAGCATAACCTCCCGCCATACTGTACTTTTTTTTCCTTTCTTTGGAATCGCGACAAATTAAATTTTTTTTAAAGGCCTGGTGCAGTGATAAAGTGTTTAGCCAATCACATACAGAAGTTATGTTCAGTCGACCGATTCATCGCACAGATACTTATTGCAGACATAGGAGCACATAGCTAGCAGGAAATGAAAATAAACAGGAAGGTACTCTCAAAGTGACAGCTGTCGTGAAAGTATACAATATTTTCACAGTTTACACAGTGCCATCGAGCACTCATATCAGCACAAAGCGGCATACTAGTAGCCCGAAAGCCGTGCAGCTAACGTAGTCGAAGGGCGCACGCACGGCATTCTTCAAGCGCATGCACATACCGGACCGCGATCAACACAGGTGATCGGCACGTCGCGGAAACAACGTCGTGTGCTCGTTTCTGTTGCGGTCACTGCGACCAGCGGAACGGGTGCCAGACTAGCTGTCACAAAGTTAAAGGGGTCGTGAAACGAAAATGTAGCTGCCCAGTTGCAATTTCCCTTGCTTCAGTAAACACTAGGCATGCCGATTACAAAATATCTCGTCGAAATATTGCTTCTGCATTTAATAACACCATTCTAAAATCACAGCATTTTTGCGTTCCCGAAGCGACCATGCGACCCTGTAGGCCGGAAATAAAAATACTCGCCTGCGTCATGTTTAGCCGTTTGGAAACGCAGATATAATAATTATTTACCATAAAATAATAGGTTCCTGTTAAAGTTAGCAAATAAAAATATATTATATCAATTATTCGCTCACGCAAACGCATTTCTTCAACAATCAACCAGGGCAATCCCTCGTTACTGTCACGTGACGCGCGGTCGGCGGCGGCGGCGGCGGAGGAGGACGGGTGGTGTCTGCTTCTAGCTGCGCTCTGGAACAGCGAGAGGTGACGCTCAAGTTCAGGTTTTCGGTAACGACGACTATACCTCGCTCCGCCGGGTACTCCAAATGACAATGGTTCCAATCTTATTATTTTTTTTTTGTGAACATTCGTGATGGAGCACAACGTCTTGAGCAGTCTCATACCACCGGTACAACTTGGTTGTGCGGCCACTGCTGTAAATTCTTTTTTTTTTTAATTTTGGCGTCATTAAAGATACGATGTAAATACGGTTTCAGGTCATAGAAATCGACAAGTGTGTTCAATCCGAGTGGTGGGTGGAGTGTTTCAGGAGCGGGCGCCGCGGCGCGTACTCGTATATTATTTGCTCGCGTCCGCGCTGCATATTATTGAGAATAGCGTGTCGAGCTTCGCTTCCTTTATTTCGGCTGGATGACCTCAACTATGGCACTACACGGAAAGCCGGAAACAGAAAAAAAAAGTTGGTACAATGTACTTGGGTGGCCCTTTCACCCAACGCGTTGTCGCAGCTTTGCTCCTCCACCTTCCCGACGCCTCTTTCGTAACCTTTCTTAAAAAGAAAAAAAAAAAGGAAGCGTACTTCCTACAACGTCTACAGTGCTCAGACTTCGCCTATTTTTCCTGACAACGTTAGGTTCTGGGTTCAGGCGTGTTGTGGGTTTGAGTGCTCGCTATGCCAACCGTGTTCGTCGCGAGATTGCAGCACGGCTTCTCCGAGTGGAAGTAACGTTCGCTTTCACAAGTTTTGGCACACCGATCGGGTTCATGTGTTCGTACTACTTTCTACTGGAAGTCCTAAATGAACCTCGGCGTCATTCGAAGCCTAGGCATGGACCGGAAACGAAGAAAGCTCACCTCAAACGATGCGTCGTACCGACGCGAAACCGCTGGCCCAGTGCATTGGCAAAAAAAGTGTAGGTCGCGTGATAAAGGCAGTAAAAGTAGTTGCAATTTGTAGCCTTACAGATATGCCTATTTGAGAACTACTCGACTCGCAGAAGCCACCAGTTCTATTTGATTGTTTCCTGCGAGACTGCCCTCATAGCAGTAATATGCGCATTTTGGATTTTTTCCTTATTTTGAACGATACCAGGTGCCCCTACCAGCATATCGTACCACCCAGAACAGGCCCCTTGGTTCCACTTTGATCACGTTCTTTCCACAGCACTCATCTAGTCCCATAGAACCTAATGAAGACTCCAAAGAGGAGGATCATGTTAAGCAGAGCTCAGAATCCTTCACATCATTTAAAAGACATTTCTAGGGTAAAAATTGTTCACCTCAAAAGCTCATACGCCCCATGTCCTTGCATTACGATGGTGTGATTACCAGATCAACCATCCAGGAGAAATGCATTCACGCAAGTGTTATTGATTGGAAAGGCGAATAGATTGGCTTGACCTGCTACTCTGTACAGGAAAGAGAAAGAGAAGAACAAAGAGGGTCGTGACTTGATTAAAATATATGCAGGAATAGTAACTTGCACCACAGTCACGAGTCAAGTCCTGTGTCATGCAAGAAGCAGCAGAAAGCCTGCACTACCTGTAGACCTTTCCATTTCTGGCCAACCGGTCGCTCAAATCATAACGAAGTGTCTAAGGTACGTCCGACGTATCCATTCGATTCTCGTAAAGATACGGCGGACGTCGATATACAGGCTATACAGGCTCATGGCTATATGCACGTCGAACGCGGCCACATTCCGCTTGCTACGCGTGAATGAATCTTATCCTCTATGATATCAGCTAGCCGCGACTCTCGATGAGGTGCTACCAAGAGTGCATCCGTTCTAATATAGATCACGGTCTTCACTCAGGATTGTGTACGGCAAGCATCGCTGTCACGCACATAGCTGCAGGCGATGCTACGTACTGCACCAGCTCCACCAGCTGGCATCGAGATACGCACATTCACGAGCAGCTTTCGCTTCGCTCTAAACTATCACCTCGATCTGCCCGTAATGCGAGCGAGCTATTCCTAGCATTTACGCTGTCTTAGGTCGTGCATCGACCTCCGAAGATCTAGCGCCGGCACAACACACACCTCGCCGTGCAGAACATTCGGCAGTCCAAAGTATGTATATGTGAAATGGCATTATGCTCGTTCCTCACATGCAGACCGAGGAAACAGGATGTTTCTAGCTAAATTCTTCGTTTAAATTCTACCTCAGAGCCGTGGCAGAAGACATGCCGAATCTACTAGAGGCCTGCGTTGCTACTGCGGCGAGCTGCACATCGACTCGTCGAGGCGAAGACCTACTGCACCGCACCGCAAGAGTGCACAACCGGAAAGCCGGAAGCGCGAATGATCCGAATTCCTTATGAACAGCAGTGTTCTTTGGTATTTAGGGGAAGACTAAAGTGCTTAGCCTGCATTTTTTCCCGTCGTTGAATTTTGCGTACATGTAGTTTGATGCCCTGAGGCAATAAATATTGACTTAAAAAAAAACAACCATGCTCGAGGTTAGCATGACCCGACTGAACGGCCGCACAGCTTTGAAACGAGCGGGAGATATGCATGCGTCGCCGGACTTAGGTACGCGGTAGAAAATGTGCGCTGTTCATTTCGTTGCAGAAGCTGACTCTTGGAATTTTGCAGAGTGTGCCATGCAAGTGATCGTTGCTACAACCACGCATCCATGTTCCAACGGCTGGCCCACCCCGAGGCGCATAAATCAACCGTGGACGTATCAATGATCGAAGAGAGGACAGATTTTCACAATATTGGGCGCGAAATCGATAGCTACCAGTGCTCAGTGTTAGAAAAATTCTGCCTTGATCATGCGCAATTCAGTGTTTCAGGTGTGGTCCGTAGCTATAAGTTTGAACAGTTCGCCTGTCAAGTCAGCGGCGCCAGCGATGGACCGGCGGAGCGATTTTCCACGCTACACCGCTGTCTTGCTAGAAAGCCTACCTGAGCGGCGTTTGACATTCAGCTGCTTTTTGTGGGCCCCGTAATTGAAAGCAACGCCTTCAGAAATGCGTTAAATGTTCAAAAATGTATTCTCTTCAACAGTTTCACTCCAGGCTGTCAAAGCAGGCGGACGTTGATAAAACAGTTGAGCACTCCAGTCTTTCGAAATCTGTAGAATCGCCTTCAGTTTGTAAAATTATTGGAATAGGTCACTTTCCGATCGCTGGGACATAGACCCTCATGACAGCGCTTTCACGCGAATAAGGACGACACCAGACCGAAAGCTTGTCTCATATAACATAGCTAACCAAGGTATACCTTACAGCATTGTGTTGATTTTTATGGTGCATAAGCGACTAATGCTGCCATGCACCAAGAACAATATTTTGTGTGTAATGACTAAAATGTTCTTTAGGATGTAGCTTGTTTAGGAACATTTTAGGAAACCAAAAATGCAGGAAATTTGCACGTCTCTCCTAGGATCATGCTGGGATGGAAAGGGATCTTTTACAAAATTGTACAAAATGTTTCCTCTTATTTTCTCGACTTTGGCGCACGTGTAAGATATGGTTTATTGTTAGTTCATCTCCACACTCCTTGCATATTGGTTTTTCCTCTTTCATAAGTATGAAGCTGTGTGTGAGGTGTGGGTATGTGTTTTGTGAAGATGACCTAAAATGGCCTCCATGTTGTGTTTTTGATTCCCGCATGATTTCCATTCCTTAATGACAGGTTTGACAAGTATAGTTTGTAGTTTATTTCAATGTTTCAAAAATCCTGCCATTTCACTCTCACTTTTCTTTGTACAAGCTTCTTGGTATCTTCATGCAGCATATTCACCCTCTGTAATTTAGCATTGCATCAAGGTAACCTGGTTATTTCTTTTCATCACCTTTCAAGACAGCTGTCCCGATTTCATAAAGTGTAGGGTTTCTGACGACAGGAACTCCTTGGAAGTCATAGAAATAAATGAGATCCACAATCATGAGCTATCTAGGGTATGCATATACATGTCCATCGCTCAGTGGAATGGTGTCAGTACACTGTTAGAACAGGCCTTGTGGTAACAACAACCATTGTCTGAGGTGGTCCTTTAATGGGCATTGAAATGCTATGTAACTACAGGTACTGATAGAACTCTTGATCATGTTATGTGATGATGCGATCCTTGCATGCATATAGGTATACATTTCAGAATCTGCAGTGCACCACTTGACTATTTGCCACCAGTTTGTGCGAAAATGTATTTTTCATGCATGTTAACCAGTATTTAACAGATGACCCCTGTGCACAAGCCAAAAGTGCCACGAGCCAAATGTCACGAGGCCACACGACATGGCAGGAGCTGCTAAGTCAAGCTTACAAAGTTATATTTTGAAATATGTTCTGGGACGTTTCAGCTCCAATTAAGAAAGGTTGAGGCTTACAGAGGTCTATGCCAGGTTGTCTATCACCTAACAGGGCAGCCTACGACCGTATGCTAATGAGTATATCTGAGATAACAGAGACATGAATTAAGGAATTAGTAAGTATGTTTGTAGCAAAGGGCATGTAAATTAACGGGAATCCACAGTGGGATCTGCAGACAAGAACCATTAACGCTGGCACACCATACCCTTACAGGTGGAGATTAGGAGTCTCCCTAAATTTTTTTTCTGCTCAAAGCTTGTCATTCATTCGTTCTTCCAGATGAGGAAGATGTGAAAATGATAGCATCGAAAATTCCAGAGACCATCGTTAACAAGGATGCTGATCCCAACAGCGCAAAAAGGAATTTCAGAAAAGATGGGTGACTAGTAATGCTGGCAATAGTTGAAGCTAAGTGGAAAGGCATGAAATTGAAATGCAACATATGCAGATATATGTTGCGAGACGACCAGTCTGTGGTGTGCGACATCTGTCTCCGTTAGTTTCATCAAGTGATTGGCCAAAGCAGATGGGGCTTGTGGTTTTGTGATAAGTGCAGTGTAGTAGCATAGATGCAACCTTGCCCATTAATAATCGGAGTGGAGTAAGTGCATTGTTTTGTTTTTGTAAGATGTTTATGGTTTCCATGCAAACATTATGAGAATTTTTTTCCTAGAGAATGTTTGCTGAAATGTGAATATAATGTGCAATAAAAGTAGTGTTTTCTTGCTATTTACTTTTTCTTGTATACATTAGTTCTGTGAAGAAAACCACAGGCTAGAAGGAAATGTAATGGCATGCATTTTGATACTTGGCCCCGTTGTGCTGGCTCAGTAGTTAAGAGTGCTTGGCTGCTGAACCCAAAGATGCAGATTTGGTTCCAGCCAGAGCAGGAGGATTAGAGGCGAAACAATAGGCCGTCATGCACCGTGCGGTGTCAGTGCATGTAAAAGAACCCCAGGTGGTCGAAATTATACCGGAGCCCTCAACTATCGTGTTCCGCATAGCCGTAGTTATTTTGGGATGCTAAACCAGATATATATCACATCATACTCTGAGTAAGATGCTATTCATGGTCAGTTAATCATACACTAAATGACCAATTTTTTTCTGCATGGTACAGCAGCTGTTGTACAATTTTACTTTAGCCTTCATGAAGAATATCACACTGGCTCCACATGGCCTTCTGTTGACCCTTGATATGCGTCACAATCACACACCCGAGTATGTATTTGTCTAAGGGCACCTATGCATGCAAGGAGGGGACCGTTACTTTCCATTTGTCAGAACTGAAATGCACATCATTTCTGTAATTCAACTGCCTGCTCTTTGAACTGTCGAGCATTGATGCAAGTTTCAAAGAACTGCAATTAGCAAATTAATCGAAGCAGGAAACCATGCCAAGAACTTCTTCGGTTTCATTTTTAACAACTGTTTGAGAACTAAAATTAGCCAATTGTTGCAAAATAGATGAGAGGTTACAAAATCTAAAAAACAATGCAGCCTACCTGTGGCATGTAGGGTTTCACATCCTAAAGTGACATATGTAGCTATGAAAAATACCGTAGTGGAGAGCTCCAGACTAATTTGACTGCCCGGGCTTTGTACTTTGCGTTGACATCTTGCAGGAAACAGAAGCATTAGCATTTCACCTGCACCAAAGTGCGACTGCCATCACTGGCATTAAACATCACGACCTTGGGGCAAGTAGCCGAACATGCCACTAAGATGTCGCAGCGTCTACGTACATGCTATACACGTCAACCTTTCTAGCATTAAAGCTGTCACATGCATGGCAGATATTCATGTTCAGCTTTGGACTGACAAGTCTAAAAGTGTACTATTTGTATTTGTCTAGCATGAAAAACAAAGGAAACTAAGGAAAAACAAAAAAAAAATGAACATATGTTGAAAAAGCACTAGTCATTAACACATAAAGCACATTCGTTCCTTTATTAATGATAAAGTGGCCTTCAACAATAGTACAAAGCCTGAACATTTAGGAAGGTGCTGTGCCAGGCAGATATTTTACAGAAACCTGAACCATTTCACCTGTAGTATTGCGCATCCCGGCGATGTGGGCTGGGCACTTATTTTTCGGTCCACTCCAACATGCGAAAACTGCATCATGTGCATTCCCATTTTCCGAGTTTTGAGCTCCGTAGTGCAGGCTAACAAATTGTCGATGACTTATTTTCGTCTGATTGTTGCACAGCGCGTGTAAATAAATTACCACTGCACCTAATAAACACTGCCATGCACGTGCAACATCGCCGATCATAAACGGACACACTGATGTCCGTTCGGACATCGGCGCACTCATCACAGCACTATTCGTAGTCTCACACAGCACTCTAGCAGGACGTAATCCGTACATCACAGCATCTCACGGTAAGCACAAACCACACCTCCAACAAACACGAATGACTAGATGCTTGGGTTAGAGACACGCCGGCGGCACCCAGCTTTTTCAGCGCCGTTTGTATATTTACTACGTAGAACTTGCAGCACCAAACCTCAATGCGAGCAGAAAGCGATGCGTTACGTGACGCATCTCATCACAGATGGAAGTGAGGAAACTTTGAAGAATCAAAACTACATAACTACATAACGACCGTCGTAGACGTTAATCCACATGATAACGAGGACCAAATGAGCGGGCGTGCGGGCCGCGGGCTGGCCGTCAACACCGCGATTACATGCACTTGCGCTCTGGTCGTGCTTGCCACCCTGCCGCGGTCCAACTCACGAAATCCTATCATCATGCCATCACGTAGTATATCACCCATTCTAGGCACTATTCTTGCCACTGTACTATTCTTTGTAATTTCACATTTCACGCATGCAGTATGTAGTACATACTTCTTGCACCTCGCACGTACACCTCATACCAACTTCGATTTGGCTACATATGGCTACCATGTTGTTGCTACAACCACATCTGGGGATCTAGGATCCGTCTGGCTTTCCCGACGGATATCCCAAGGCCCATATCGGAGAAAAATGCGTTGGGTCCGTCGGAGGAACCCTACCGATCGGGTCCGTCCGCCGTACCTCTGAAAAATATTTCCCGGATCCGTTCGTCGTATCACGAAGAAAAACGCACCGGATCCGTCGGACGTACCTTTAAGACCATTGATCGGGTCCGTCCGACGTACCTTTAGCCACAGCCAAATCATAAACACTTTCGCAACACATGCACAGGCACTTTTCGATGCTCTGAGGAGCCGATTCGTGCGCATGAGAACTAGTGTTACTGGCCGTCGGCCGCGAAAATCCTCGCGGGTATTAGAAACAATTGCGATAATCACAAACACTTTGTGACACCGATGCCACGTACACTGCGTAGGTTGGAAGATCACTCTCTCCAGCTCAGCGCAGACGATCCGACTTGAAGGGAAATGCTCACAGTCGATAGGAACACTAGTATTAACCATGCGCGCTAAGTATTATTGGTTTTTAGGCAAAGCAACAACCACAATCTACGCTTCGCCTGTAACTTTGCTTCGTACCGCTGGCGGCCATGTTGCCGAGGAGGCGGAGAAGGAGCCATACAGCGGCCTTTACACGTCCGCTCACTGCGTGTCGTCTGCTCGCCGCGCGGTTAATCAGCCGCGTTTGAGACATCCCTTCAAGATCCGACGCATACTTTGTGCTCTTACTGCGACTTCTACGGCATTTTTATTTATTATCCAACTATCTAAGTCAAATTTATAATTCTTTACAATGGTCTTTTTTAAGCGGAAGAATTACAACCCGCATTCAAAACGGGATTTCGCCTGGGATGGCTTTGAAACCTCCTTCGAGCTATCACTCCAAGAAACACTTGCCGCCAGTAAGAATTGCGGATACGGGCCGAGGGAAAAAAGCTAGCTTTGCTAGCCACAGCGCTAGACCACTGCACAATCTAGGCACCCAGTTTTTTTTCGTGTTTTTTTTCCTCGCGTGCTAAGCTGCCAGTCTTTCAAACTGCGCATTGAAGGTCGTTGGCTTCACCTTCTGTGACACAGTGGTACTAAGGACATTAATTAGGCCTCCTTAGTCCTATTGAAAACAAAAAGGAAACTTTTGAAGCCTGGCAACGGCGTTGCCAGGCTTCAAAAGTTTAACTCGACCGCCTGAACCCTGTCTAGCTATTACATATAGCGAAAAACAGAGATCCTGCACGCTACGTTCAGTGACACTCCACTGATCTCATGAAGCTTTATGGCGTGACAGCGTCGCGTGATCAGACTCCTCACATGGCAGTGGCCGCAGCTCCTTGACCGTTACACGTAATCGCTCCCGTGCTGGCGCGATGGTCACAGCCTCACCTTATAATTGCTTTCTTTGAAACGCGTTTTGGCACGTGTATTTTAAGGCACAATCTGAAAAATGGTCTGGAACACGAATACAGAGGGACCGCACACGATCGTTGTATCAATTAACATTTGCATTTGCGCTATAAATAACGTGTTAAAAGCTGACGTTGCAGTAAGATTTTAGAGCGGAAATATTTGGCGCCCGTTCCTCAGTTTCGCGTCGGCTTCGGCCTCGTAACCAGCTCCGCCCCCCTTTCAGCCCCCAGCTTAGCCACCCTCTTCCTGCGTGGCGCCGACCGCGCGTGTTATCTGATTGCTGCGCGCGCTCCCCCGTTCAGCGGTGAGGGTGCTCTTCGATTGCCGAAACGCCGGCTTGCTATCAGCGGACCGCGGTGCGTGCATCCCAAGCCGAATCGCAATCGCGTTCTCTTCACTCGCTAGCGGCATCAGTCAGTCGCTGTTGTCTGTTCGTCGCGCAACGTTTCTATGGGCCCACGCGCTGCCTCCCGCAACCTCCCGATAACTTAATTGTTCTCTTCATTTCTCCGACCGCAAAGCTTCTTTTATGACAGCCAAGAACTGTTAGTGGAGTGTTTCTTGAAGGAATAAGTGTGAAAAATAAAGAAAAGTCTGTAATTGTACATACACACCTTGCTCGAACTCTTTGCCTCAATCTATCGAAACAGCTGCGCTCAAATTTGGCATTAGGAAGTAATGTAATCGTCGTCAATTTTTTCCAAAGAACCTCGCGAACCGCAGCGTGGCGCTTTTCAATAGTTTCAGCACACAAAACAACTCTTCCTACTACGATTTGTACCCTTCTTGTAACGAGGTACAAAACAATGACAATGTCGCCGACTCGTCCCGGTCGACTCCGGTCGGCAGTATCAAAGGAGCTTCAGAGGTTACTGAGTCTTGACATCATCGAGCGCATCGATGCTTCTGAATGGGTGTCCCCTATTGTTGTTGTTGACAAGAAAGATGGTAGCATCAAGATACGTGTATACCTTCGGGAGCCGAACAAAGATATTGTTCCAGACAGTTTCTTATTACCCCATACAGAAGAGCTGCTTCACGTTTTGGTAGGCGCTGCACACTTCACAAAACTTGACTTGGCTTTCTGCTTACCACCAGGTTCTTTTGCATCCTGACAGCAGGGATCTGACAGCATTCATCACTCATGATGGTCTTTTCCGCTTTAAAAGAGTTTGCTTCGGGTTGGCTTCTGCCCCGGTGGCATTTCAGAAGATGATGGCGACAATCCTCGACCGTTGCCCTGGAGTGTTGATCTACATCGATGATGTGATCATTTTTGGCAAGACCGCAGAAGAGCACTTTTCAATCTTGAAGACCGTGCTGTAAAAGATCAAGAACGCAGGCCTGAAACTGAACAACAAATGCCTTTTTGACGTTCCAGAACTTAATTTCCTAGGACATAAGGTCACTGCACATGGCATCTCGCCACTTCCAGAGAAAGTAGATTCCATAGTTAACACCCTAGTCCCAACTGATGTTGCCACTCTCCGTTCGTTCATGGTCCTCGTAGAATATTACTCCAAGTTTGTTCCACACTTGGCACAAGTGGTCGAGCCTATGAGAATCTTGCATCGCAAAAATGAGCCGTTCATCTGGTCAGCCGAAGCAGACAGCAGTTTAAGGCGGGTTAAGGAAATGCTTTCCTCGAGTACAGTCCTCTAGATGTTCGATCCGTCACTTCCAGAAATTGTGTCGACCGACGCGTCCGACTGTGGACTGGGAGCAGTCCTGCAGCAGAAAAGTGGCCACGAACTCCGCACAGTCGCTTTCGCATCTTGTACACTGTCGCCTGCGGAGAGGAAATATGCAGTCGGTGAACGGGAAGCACTAGCATGTATGGGCGTGTGAGCGATGGCGCATATATCTTTGAGGTCGCCATTTAACAATTCGAACAGACCACCAAGCACTGGTGTCCTTGCTGTCGTCCCAAGGACATGGAAGACGCCCACTCCGAATCGCACGCTGAAGTGCACGACTACTTTGACAATTTCACTGTTGAATACCGCAAGGGGTTCGCAAACACTGTAGCAGATGCACTTTTTCGGCTGCCAGCACCTACCTCGGAGGCAGAGATTGCTAAGGAGGAAGAAATCGTCTCGTTCATTGAACCAGCCTGTGTGATGAAGGAGAAGTTCAGGCAGACCACCCTCGACGACGGTTGCCTAGAAACCGTCAAGTCATTCGTGCTGAATTCCTGGCCGCCAAAGAAGTCCACACCAGAAGAGGCGAAACCATTCTACCCTATTCGGGAAGAACGGTCTGTTGTTGACAACTTGCTACTACGTGCAGAGCGCCTCGTTCCATCCTACCTCAGGCTCAGATCACCAGCACCGCGCACGAGACACATATCTGAGTATCACGCGCTCGAAGGCGGGACTACGTGAACGGTTCAGGTGGCCACGAATGGATCAGCAAGTGGAAATGGCAATAAAAAACTGCCACATCTGCCTGGAGGCAGATAAGTCCGCCAAAACATCACCAGCACCGCTGCAACCTGTTGAACGGCCTGAAAAACCGTGGCAGAACTTAAGCTTGGCCTAGACATTGTGTGACCTTTGGCGCATGCAGCTTACAACAGCAGATTTGCCGTAACGCTTGTTGATTGCCATTCTAAATGGCCCGAGTTACATTTTTGCCGCGAAGTGTCTACAAATACCGTAAAAGACTTTTTAATAACTGTTTTCTGCCCCTGAATGCTATCCAGAAGAGAGTTCATCATCATGGATTCATCACCTTCCTGCAAAGCAGAGGCATCCGTCTTTCGCATTCGTCGGTGTATTATCTCCAAGCGAATGGGCAAACAGAGCGATTCAATTGCACACTGAAAAACTTCCTTCAAATTTCACTTCTCGAACTACGACCACTTCGGGAAGCAGTCACAGAGTACCTTGCCATTTATCGATGTACTCCGCACGCTACCACAGGGGCCGCCCCAGCAGTTCTGCTACGTGACAGAATGCCCGGAACCAGGCTGGATGTTGTGGGCTTTTCAGGACCAGTTTTCGCGGAAGACCCAGGCAAGGAGTTGGCGCGACTACATCAAAGGGTCCGGCGTCAACAGCAGAACAGCAAACACTACACGGACAAAAGGAGAGCTGGCAGTTAAGAAGACTAAGATAGCTGTAGGCGATTTTGTCCGTGTTAGGAAACCACCGGTTCGAGTCAAGGGAGACTGCGCCTTTTCTCCACCAACAAAAGTGATCGAGAGGAGGCGACCAGCTTCCTTCAGACTTTGAGACGGCCGTACGTGGAATGCCTCCAAGCTTTCTAGGGTCCCGCAGCCCCGGTCTCCTGGCGTGCTGCCTCCTGTCACGCCGCAGCCCCGGTCTCCTGGCGTGCTGCCTCCTGCGACACCGCAACCCCGGTCTGCTGGCATACTGCAGCCTGCTGAGCTGCAACCGCCTTCCCCAAGACGCAGGTTCGGTCTCCTGTCGTACTGCAGCAGCAGCCTACGAGCCTGTCGCCAGCGCCGACAGTGTGGCGTTCAAAGCGAGAGCGCCGGCCACCGGCCTGGCCACAAGACTATCATACTCTTAGTTGGGACTGACATGTACAGTCTTTGTCAAAAATATACGGCCCAAGGGTTTTGCTTCTAAGCCTCATAACGAAGCTATTTACGCATCTGCCGGGCTCTAAATCTCGTAGACGAAAAATCTAGTCCTCACTCTTTTCCATGAATACCTCTATATACCAGTATTTTACTTCCAGTAGCCTAGTTAGAGCGCTTAGAAACAAACCCATTGGGCTGTATATATTTGACAAAGTGTACATATGTGTAAATATGTAAATTCGTGTAAATAAGTTAGTGTGAATGTCTTGGAGGTTTTCCTACTAATACCTACTAACAACTAATCACTAAAAATGAGGGGGTAGTATGTAATATTCAGTTTCGTTTTCGGTTTGAATTCTTTATTCCCCAAGGAAGTTTCCGTTTTCGTTATATATATGTGAGTTGAGTGTATGTGTGAATAAACGGGTTGCGTTCGTTCGGGACGGCTGTACTCTGCTTCCACCTTAGAAAACACCGCAATAGTGTTATCGTCATACACCGTCAGGCAGAATTTGCACCAAAAAACAACGTAAGGCGCCCACATCACGCGCGCAGTCCAGGGTTCCAGCATGCATTTCATGCGCCGACCTGACGTGTAAGTAAAACCACTCTATCTTGGAAAGTAGCGACACTCTCCTCCCTTCGGCTACTTTCCTCATCAATTCTTTTCTGATTTCACTCTCCCACTGGCGGTAGCGCTGCACACGGTACGCTGAACCTGCCTGCGCTCGGGGGGCGCCGCGGAAGGGTCAATGGTAGTGAATGCAGCGGCTTGTGCTGGCTTTTAAAGCGTTCTTTAAAAAGCTGCTTTGCACAGAGGTATATTATAATAGATTTGAAAATGTTATGATTGGTTTTAACGGCACTTATTGCTCGCAACAACAAAGAAGGAAGGAGAAGACATGCTCAAAACAGCAAGAACTATTTGCACTCTGCATCATGCTCGGATATTCTGAAACACCAAGAACGGGAAATAAACTGAGCAGGCAATTATGGTGTCATCTGCCTTGGGTGACAGATGACATTGAATGAGGGCCGATGGCCCCTTCAGAAATCTTCTGCATCTTTGTGCGTGAGCGGCAAAGCGGCTAATTCTGACATCGATCGCTTCCTGGCTAACCTATTAGCAAAAGTGTCGATTGTTGTATGCTTTCATTTTCAAATTGCAGTCTGTAAGAAAACGATGAAGAAATATTCCTACGGCTGCTGATCAGAGGCAGTGTACGTGCAAAAAGTGGCTTTCATTTCTTCGCAAAATCAACTGATCAGCAAAGTGACTCATTCAAAATAGCGTCTCATTTTATAGGCAAAATACTGTTTCTTTAAATGCCGTAAGATGTAGCGACTACAAAATACACAGTTCCAAATAAAGAGGAAATGTAGCGATAAACAGTGTTTCACATTGGAACACAATCCCAAATAGCATCTTTGCTTTTACTGACACGACACAGCACAGGTCGCTTTGGAAAGGGTCGTAAGACATGGCGCAGGCACATTAGATTCAAAACACACATTTTCAAATGAAAATAAATGCACAGAAAAGCACTGTTAAACAATTGGAAGATGCCTAGAACCCTTAACGAAATGATAAGATATGAAAACGAAGCGCAAGCAAATATGTTCGTACAATCATTTCTTACACACGTTTCAATCAAATTTTAATTTCGATGATAATAAGCTTCATATATGCGCGAGAATATCTACAAAAGATGGAAGCAGTTACCCAAAACTTTAAGGTATTTACAGATTCACTCAGACGTGCGACAGGCAAAAT
>JAJIZL010069608.1:0-10071 GCA_023969395.1 Amblyomma maculatum
ATTATTATTATTATTATTATTATTATTATTATTATTATTATTATTATCATCATCATCATTATTATTATTATTCAGGAGCCCTCCACTGCAACAACTCATCCATACCCCTCATTTCACTTCTTCTTTCATCCATTCTCTCACGATGTGATTTTATTTATTTATTGTCCGATAATGTTGGCCGGTGAAGGCCGTGTCTGAGGGAGGTATATGTAGGCACTTCGCCGCATCTCTTTCCCATGTCCGATGCTAACCAAAACATATGGACTTCGGTGCGCGGGATTGATGATTTGGTTAATCAAAGCGCAATATGGAACGCTTCGACGAACGCAAATGGTTACGGATACAATTATGACATTGCGGCTGTGGGTTAGTTGATAATCCATTGCTTATAACACAAAGCGCACAGGATACACAAACGAGTGAATGGACACTCGATTCGACTGCTCGAACATTTAGCCGGTATTTCGAATAGAATTTAGTTACAACCTAGCGGATTTTTTTTTTTTTTTTTTTGTGCCTTCACTCGTCCTGCGTTCCCTGCGCGCATTGTGTTAAAACAATGTAGCGGGTATATTAATCGATCAAATGTTTGCTGATCAGTGATAGCGCGATGAAACACTTACAGGATCGTTATCAGCGAAACTTGCAAGAGGAGAGGACAGCGGTGGCTGGCATTGTTAACTAACTGATGGCCGCAACTGTGTACTCAGCTGCAAAGGGACATCCCATTACGCTGCGTTATTTCCTTGGCTCGGCTGAACTACAGTCCTTATAAAGCCTTTGTCTCCAGAACCAATACCGGTGGCGGTTGTGGTAATAGCCTTTATAAGGTCAAAATAAAGAGGTGAGGCTCTTTGAAGAACGCCCAAATGGGTGGAGTCATTCCGGGACCCAGTTGGACGAAACCGCTAGCTTCGCCCTCTTGACCAAGGCCTTTTGGGCCTAGATGTATTGGGGCGGCGGCGGGAAGATAGACTATAGACCTGCTGTGGGGCGCGAGCTGCGGCTGAGTCTTTCTTTTTTTCCCCGCTTAACACTATTAAGATCAGGGTTTCGTAATAAAGTAATGAAGCTCGGCCGAATACTTTGATCTTTCGGTGGCTGCCCAGGGGGCGTACACGCAGCGCATCCATTTGCATCGCGACGAGAGAGACGATTTATTTCGTCGATCTTTCGTGCACATAAAGACAACCTAGTCTGATCGCTAATGGGCGCTACTCGTGCACTGAATGAAATGACGGTACTACAATAGTATTTAGGTCAATTGGTTTCTTTTGAGTCATCCGTAGTTGGATTCATGGGGTACACGGGAAGTCGCAGACCTCACGTATATCGAGGGAGCGTGCGCTTCCAGTCTGTACAGATTCACTATCAGGCTTAGCGCGAGTTGTGGCAACCCTGGATTGCGGCAGTCGCCATAACATCGAGAGGTTAGAAACTAAAAACACCCCTCAAAATAATGTTTCTGTCGCGTCCACGCCGGTCTGCCGGCCGCAGTGAGGTTGGAGTAATTTGACTTTCCTCTGCAGCGCTGCGCACCCTCGCTTTTCCGACACCCGAGAAACTTTGCAACGCCCTCCAGCCGTGTAACCAGAGCTCTGATTTTGCCGATGCCCTGTCAACAAACGCCGTAGGCCTCTCTCTCTCTCTCTCTGATGGTGCTTTTTGCGTGCCGGGGTTGCCAGTAGAGCCGGAGTGACGTCACGCGAATAAGCACTATACCAAGCCCATACATTCTCAGTCATAACTAGCTGTCGGGAAACTTTATATATGATAAATAACGACCGTATTCGTAGGAGACTAATGTAAAAAAAAAAAAAAAGGTCGTTAAACGCGGCTTTCACACTCTGTGGGCAAAAAGCGTAGGTTGGAGCCACCCGCGCCAAAGACATAGGCTTGTCGTTCGCAACATTTGTCAGAAATGCAGCCAGATCCCAAAGGATTTTCTACCATATACGCGGACAGATGTCCGTGGTGCGACGAAAAACCCACACATATCACATCACATGGGCCTGTCAAAACATAGACCTGGTCCCCAAAATTCGAAACCCGGGTGTGGAGCAATGAGAGACTCTGCTGTCCAGCGACCGCTGCGAAGACCATGCAAGGTCTGGTACAGAGAGCTCAACGGGCGGCAGTGGCCAGCCGAGCCCTGGACTGAGGGCAACCGACCATTGTGCAGAAGTGGACGAGGTCGACGGAGAAGACTCTTGTGGATGCAACAAAGAGACACCTGTGAAGACGCCCCAAAAACCGCCAAAATGATATAGGGCTAAATTAAGTTTTTCCTTTTTTTCTTCCCGAGTTATGTCGTGCATCGCCAGCGTTGCAAATGTCCTGAATAAGCTACAAGGAACTGTCGTGCTCACCTCTCTGAGAGTAATTTATAAATCCGTATATACCCTTTACTTTTGGCAAAGGTCGTAGGAGTACTTGGACCTTTTCTTTTCTTAAGTGGGAAAAAAAAAAAAATCTTTGTGCTACTCTTTTTTCTTTATTTTTCGCTTACTCTTTTCGTTCCCGTGACTGCTCTTAAAATGGTCCCTCCTGAAATATGAGGAAAAAAATGCTAAAAAGACGAATGTTGCAATTATATTGAATATGTGTATTTGTGGCACTTCCGAAGATAAAAATTTTAGCAGCTGCAGGATTAGCTGCTCGGAGGAGGGCGAGCGTCCCAACTTAGGCTTCGGTATGCGCACTCCGTCGTCGTCTACATTTTGGGAGTGCATGTCTCGAGGTCGACGCGCGACCATCCGGCCTCCCTCCCTCCACAGCTGGCGAGAACGAGACGACTTTTGCTGCATTCCTATCGGAAGACGCGTGCAATATACTCCCCCGAGCATTCCTTCTGGACCGCGACCTCTCGACAGCGACGCTCTCGCAAAAACGGCGCATCGCCACGCCGCGTTGGCATTCGGCGCGTCCGCTTGGCGTGCCGCCCGCTCGTGCATCATGTACGGACTGTGAGGTCATCAGTTCACTCGTGCGGGTCCGGCCGCCGATGTTCCCTAGATGTTTCCTAGATGTTCCCTAGATGTTCTTTAGATGTTCCGCAACCAACATTCTCTGCCGGCAGGGAGATGCACAGTGCGTGTTTTGTTCAGAATGCGCTTGCACGACTGGCACTCACCGATTGCCATGTTCTGAACATTTTTGGTTTGTCCGACTTAACGGCACCGGTCTTCTTCTTTTTCATGACAGGCGTACAATAAGGTTTCAGTAATGTGGCATTTTTTTTTTTTTTCATTTTAACAGGAAATGTGTTTGGACACGTACAGATATATGGTGGGTGACGCTGAAATTAATACGCTTTGTGTTTTCCCGGTTACCGTACTTGTAACGCTAACTGCCCGTTTGGCTACTACCTGAAAGATAGTGTAGGGTATCTGCGGCATGCTCCTGCTCTGTTTGAACAAAAATACTGCTACCGGCTTGTTCTTGCGCGCTCCTTTGAGGTGGAGGCTTTGTAGAAAATTCCTGCGCAGCAACGAATTAGATGCCCGGACAAGAGGTCGGAGTGTTTGTATACAGCAAATTCGCATGATATTTATGCCTGTAAGCGTTATAGGTCGGTCGTGATCGGTTTGTAAGCAAGATAAACGAAATCTTTCTTGTTCACTCGCGAATGCGCGTAAGTACGGGTACACCCGCTTCTTATGTAAATTCAAGCGCAACAGCGGTGGCATGCTGTTGAGCTTAATTGTATTCGTAGCAGCTGTGCACCAATATGCCAGGCAAAGTATTTTATTGATCTTTTGTACCAGTTCCGCTTTACAAAAAGGGCGTCACCCTGAAGTGCACGCTACAGGTCCTGAGCAAGCGCATGATGGCTGCCACATCGCTTTTCGCCTTCGCACGGCTCGCAATCGCCGCTGTCGCTGCCTTTTTTTCCGCCTTTCGGCAGAAACATATGGCTTCTGTTTTTCGCGGAATTCGGGGCTTCCCGCCTCGCAATAACTCGTAGGCAGCGAGGAGGGAACGATATCTAAACCACTGCTCATCACATCGCCGACAGCCGAATGTGTGGCCGGACAAGCCAAACTGCACGTGTGTCTTTCACAAGTACGCTGGTGCCAAGTGGATCCGTGGCATAGGTCGGAAGAAGAGCTGGAGTTCTGGATGGAAATAGATGCGTCGTCTTCATTCCTGAACCCGAAGCATTCAAATATGCGCTTCTTCATCACATATGTTAGTCTTTCCTTATTTTTGATGTATAATTAGTTACCACTCCTATCTGTAACGCCTCAAGGACCCTTACAGTAGCCAAATAAACAAGGCGGCTGTTACCAGTGAGGGCACTAAACTAGAAATAGCTTGGTTGGCGTGATTACAATAACGGCATGGTTAGTTTTATTGTGCAAAGAGAGGTCGCCACGTGTCGTAAGCGATGAATTTCGTACGTACATGCGTTGGTATGCTTATTTTAGCGGTTAGGACGTGCGTGTACGCATACATCTTCCCCTCCTTATGCATAGTCACAGACTATGTAGCTCACATCGGCACGTAGGGCAAAAAAAAAAAAAAAAATCTAGACGACGGCAAAATTGAAGACGACAGAGCAAAGGGGTGTGTTGTGTCCGTCAATTTCTTTCTGTCCCGTCTCGTATTTGCACATTTGCGTGAAGAGATCGATAACGGACTGTGCAAAGATTTTAGTCAGACTGGTTACTGAGTGGAGTCTAACTTTGCTGCAAATATATATTCCGTGTCTGTCTCGCACTCTGCATTGCTGTCCGGATGACGGCCAAGTCGCGATATACGTACACTTTTCGCATTCCTCGGTGTGTCTATGCAAATACAGCCAGGCGTCAGTCCCCTCTAAGCCTTCGCTGTCTCGACGAGTTAGCCGGCGGGTTGTGGGGCCGAGAGTCGTCGCCTTGTGACTCACGCGAATATTAGCGTCGCGTCGCAGTGAAGCTTGTCGCGTTTGGGATGCAAATGAGGGCCACCACAGACTCAGCAGCCGCGACATGCGTATCACTTAACGGGGCTCTGCTGACTTCGGCGTCTCATAACTAATTACTCTCGCGGCGGCGCGTGCTGACGTTCAAGCCTTGACAAGTTTCCTGGGGCGCGCGCATAAGCAGTTGCCTCCCGAGGCATTCACACCCAGTGAGAAACAGGCTTTTTTGGCGCGTTTTTCGCCCCTCTTTGATAACATTGTTTGTGCTGAGTAGGAGTAACTGGAGAAAAGAGGTGGGAGGGGGACTTCCGTATATTTCAACCGACCCAAAGCAAAAGTTTTCTCTAATTCGGCCTTGGGATGACGCGAAGGCAGAAAAAAAACTTGACGTTTGTGAAGTAATACGTATACGCTTGACACTTGTATACGCTAGATGGCCGATTGGCAGTTAGATATAATTGTCGCGGTTACTCAGTCCTGTAACAAAATGAATATGTCGGTCTATACAATTAGAAGAGGTAGCAGCAAGATAGAGAGGGAGAAATAGTATTACGAGAAAACATAAGAATAGGCAATGATGGGTTATGGCATGGGCAAAAGAAAGGCAAGGTTATGACCAGGTGGCCTCAGCTCATGGCTGTCATGATCTACGCGTTTATAGTGAATGACGCGACGCCCGTGCTTTCCAGGCTTCTCTTGAAGCTTCCGGTCTTTGTCCTTTTTGTCAGTGATTTTATATCGAGGTGATACAAGCAAGCGGCCCGAGTCAAGCTTTTGCTCCAAAAGTGGGACAGACCGTTAGAGGTGGGGTGGGGGGCGAGTATACGCCTCTGCAACTAAATGGCGGTACCACGGAGTGGAAGCCACATCCATACTCTCGGTACACGAAAACAGGCGCATGCTAGTTAATTGAATGTCACACAAAATGTGTGAATTGAGGTCGCTTTTAGCTGATGTTCCCAGTTATTCCTGTCTCGCAGGGGTTTCAAGGTTCTCCTCAAACTCACCCAATAATTCAAGATTATTTATCAACTGTGTATCGAAGCATTTTCAGCAAAATAATTCCTCACAAGTCTCAGTGTCACCTCTCAAATCCTTATCTAAAAAAGAAAACGCACCTTTATCAATTCTTTCGACAGCATCAAACCATGTGTGTCATAACACAGTTGCCACTTTTGATCGCAGCAAAGTAAGGGCAATCGAATCTTGCGTTTATTAGCAAAGCATTATTCCCATTAGAAAGAAAGGCGGCGGAGTTGTGTGCACGACGTATGGCTAGAAAAATGTGCCATCGGCAGCTGCACAGCGAGAAAAAATAGATGCCGTCATCATGCGGCCGTTTCACGTTCACTGCAAGGAACATCCACGATGCATCACATGGATGCCTCCGGAGTCCGAACCCATCAGTGGCCGAGGCCACTGGCACTTCAGATAACAGTGTGTCTGATTCGTCTATACGTTTTATGATTGGGCTTCTAGTCGCGGTTCACGCGGCTCCTGCAGCGGTCGACTGGAGCCAAGCAGATGTCGGCGAGCGTCTGGTGCTCCTTGACAATAATAATAAAAAAAAAAAAATCGAGGAGACTGGCGACTAAAGTGATGAGAGGCGAAAGCCTGAGTGCCATTCTGCTACGCGACTGTTGCGCATGTAGCAATAAATGCTGCTACGAGTAAAGCGAGCGACTACTCTCACATTCTGCGAGTGCATTTATTCAGTCAATTCTGATTAGCAGCGCCAAGATCGCGCTCCTTGTATCTTCGCAGTTCTACGTTTACTGTTGTGTGGTTGATTTTACCGGGCGCGCGGTATTAATTAGTCATTAATTGATTATACAAGTGACTAATTAAATGATTAAATATTTTGTAATTAATCAGTGATTGATAAGTAATTATTATTCATCAAATAATTAGTCGCATATTTAGTATTTGCTTAGTAATTAATTAATTAGTCATTATTAGTGATTGATCATTGTTTGGCATATGGCCACATTCGCGCATACTGTGGTGGTGCTCTATTATTGGTCGAGACCTCCATGACCTCATCCCGTCCTGATCAATGTGAGCCGCCGCAAAAGCGCGACACTTTTGCTGACGACAACGATAAGGCAATAAAGGCTATCGCCTTAATATACTTGACAAGCCCCGGTGCTGAACCGCGTGGCAGTGGCACGCAGAGAAGATGCCTCGGTGTTATCTCCTTTCCCTCTTAGCGTCGCAGCAGGTTCGAAGCGGGAGACCAGCGCGCTCGCTATCGAACTGCTGCCTCCGTCCGGATTGGAGAGTTCAAGTGCCAACGGTTTCCTGGCCTAGAAAAAGAAGGCGCGCGCTTGGAGAAAGACCGTCGAGAGCGTCCGCCGAGTACTGTGCTGCTCGCCCGCCAGGGGCGTGGCGGAATCTCCCTGGGCGTCGCGGACGGCGAACGGAACCCTGACACCCAGAACCGAGGCGCGACAACATACCACTGGCCGCCCGACCATCCTATGGCGCCACTTTTTCCGACAGTTTGACCTACAGCTTTTGTGGGTGGTTCATATGATTTCTCGTTGCATATATACCATACATATGCTAGCCAAGTTGAAGGCTAGCTCGCGACAGGGATTCGAGCTGCCTACATGTGTGTCTGAAATTGCATGTTCTCAAACCGAGGTTTCGGCGAATGCGGGTCCCAGATTCCGCGTGAAGCATGACAGTCTACTTGTAATGCGCAAACACTGAATGCAATGCGAGCAGAGAGAACTTAAATACAAGTCGAAACTTCACCAAAGAAAACATTTCATCCGAGAAACTATGGTTTTGCTTCGTACACGTATGCAGTTCTGAGCGTCTTTGCCGAATTTTCATATTTTTTTCTACTGGTCCAGTTTCGGCCCCTTTAAACAGGTTGTATTTTGAGAGATGTCAGTACGTGTGCTGCGGACAAGTCCTACTGCCTGCCAAACACGTTCCAGCCCATTGGGATACTCTTGGTGACTTGTCTGCCATGGTCCGAGGTTATTGCTCCTTAATTATCATCGACATAAGCACGGGATTTATGTTTCCAATGCCTGTCGCACCACTTTGCATTTTCAGCCTAAATTAAGTACTTTCGTAATGAATTGAAGTGTTCAGGCCAGAACATTCATATATAGTATTAAACGGAGGCACAGGCGCTGATCGTGTTCAAATTTTCGTGATTTTGACGACTTCAGAGTGAGCCCGAGTACACAATTCCGTCAAATTGTTATTGTTTGAAATAATGGACTCTGTGACCCTCTCTGGCGATTCGAAGTTTTTGTGGCTGCAAAATACGCATTTAATTGCTGTGGAAATTGCAATTAAATGAAAATTGCCGCACTCGATTCTGACTCATTACACCTGCACCTCTAGGTGGATCACTGGCGAAATTGCTCTGGTATGTATGGATGCGAGAGTTGGACTGTGAAAAAGGCTGACCGCCGAAGAATTGACGCGTTTGAATTGTGGTGCTGGCGAAGACTCTTGAGAGTTCCTTGGACTGCCAGAAGATCAAATCAGTCAATATTGTCGACCATAAACCCTGACTGCTCATTGGAGGGTCACATTCTAAAGTTAAAGCCGAGCTACTTTGGTCATCTGGTGAGAAGTCGCTGGAGAAAGATTTGATGTTGGGAAAGGTTGAGGGTCGCCGGAGAAGGGGTAGGCAGCGAACGCGATGGTTAGATGGCATCCTCGAGGCACTGCAGATGAAGTTATGTGATGTCAGGAAGATAGTGAGAGACCGGAAAGCGTGGCGTGACATGGTCAACAGGGTCACGAAGAGTCGGACACGACTGAACGACTGAACTGAACTGAACTGAACTGAACTGATGACAACACCTGTATTTATTTTTTTTTGCCTTTTATAGACTGTAATTACTCTGCTTTTTAATAATGTACCATATGATAGTGTAGTTTACCAGTATACGTAAGCTTGAGTTTGTCCTCTGTTTTTTATTTAAGCCTAGGGATGGCGCTTGCCTCGTACATATCCATCTCAAGTTCTTACTTCATTTTCTTGGAGCAGGCATTCGCCTTCGTTTAACTATATATTGATTTGCTTCCGCGCGACAGATGCGCGAAATCTGGCATGCAATACAATGATCTGGCATATCGTCGGCGTGTTCCACAATATTCAGTATTCATTTATCACACTACGGCATCTTCAAACGGACAAGTGCCAAATTTTTAAGGCGGATGGCATTGTCGAAAGAGTACACGTACTGTTCTGTTTCACGTTTGAAGATTTTAACAGGAATGACTGTGTATACAATTCCTTGAACGCTGCAGCAGCACTGCCTAAGATTTTCTAGTTTGTCGTTAAAGTAATTTAATTCTCAATCACGCCTCCTTATATTACGCGCAATAAATTGTCTCTTCGCAAGAGAAGCGGTGTACATTGAAATTGCAAATATTGATTGATTGATTGATTGATTGATTGACTGATAGGAAGGGAAAGGCGCGGTAACTGTCTCACTTGTTTTCTGTGGACACCTCAATCACGCCGTAAGGGGAGGGAGGAAGGTGGGAGTGAAAGTGCAAAGAGAGAAAGAGGAGCCGTAGATGGAGGGCTACGGAGTAATTTCGACCACCTGGGGATCTTTAACGTGCGCTGACAGCGCACAGCACACGGACGTCTCGAAATTGCAAATAAGCGTCCCACGGAAGCGTTCTTGTCAGTACTCATTACTGGGTCTTGAAAAGCGCGGAGCGCATGCCACGTTTAATCTGGGTGGCAAACAAGTTGTTTGGAAAATGTCGCAATATCGGCTCTCCTGCAATATGGTGTATAATCGTTTTGAGCGGTTGTGATGGAAAAGGACTGCATGTGACATACGTAAAGGTTCGCCCGCCCAAGCGCAGTCATATACGGTTCTAAAGTTGACGGATTCTAATAATAATAATAATTGATTCACAGGAAGGGAAAGGCTCAGTATCTGTCACACTTGTTTCTGTGGACACCCGAACCGCGCCGTAAGGGAAGGAAGGAACGTGGGAGTGAAAGTGGAAAGAGAGAAAGGGGAGCCGTGGTGAAGGGCTACGGAGTAATTTCGACTACTTGGGGATCTTGAACTGCGGCAGCCTATTTGATTGTTGTGTCGAAGAGTACGTGGAAATGGTATATCTGAACCGGTGGTAAAAGGCAATAATCAGGCGCAAATAAACACCTG